>JASJET010000127.1:2930000-3150000 GCA_034092305.1 Diaprepes abbreviatus
GAGCTTCATATAATTTTTTTTCAAAATGTCATTCGTTTTCGAGTTACAAGCCGTCCAAGTTCAAGTTTTTATTTTTTGTTTTTTGAATTACTCGCTTACAGGAAAACCGATTTGACTAATATTTGAAAGATAGGCTAAGTCTTCTGCGCTTCATCATTTTAGTAACAATTCACATTGATTGTTTGCCGCTAGAGGGCACTTTACCTACATTGAAAATTGTTTTTTTTGTCATAATTTTTTAGTGTTGACAGCTACAGTAGTTTTTGGCATAATTTCTGAAAGACTGATGCCAGGCCTTTAAAAAAGGTGCTCTTTATTTACATCGCTAAACCCAACGGTTTAGACGTAAATCATCCTTAAAAATTAAGTGGTAAATTTACTTTTCTCATTTCATTACCACCAGCTACCAGGTAAATAGCTATCAAAGTATACTAGAGCTGTCAGTTTAACATCAAATAAATTCGCTTTTTAATCTATTTAATTTATAATCTTAAAATAACTAATAATGGCTAATCAGTAAATATTTATATTATGGATTATTGCGATATACATTTAATTGATAAAAATTAATGAAACAGTACTAAACAAACTAAAAAAGATTATCAAAATGTCCCCCATTTTCTTCCATACATTTCCTAACACTCTTCAAAAAATGTCGCCTAACTCGATGAAAAATTTCTGGTGTTTCTTTAATAATTTGGCACTTTTCGATTATCCTGAAGCGAAGATCCTCGACGTTGATTACTGGAATATCGTACACCAATTGTTTCAAATGACCCCAAAAGAAAAAATCCATAGGATTAAGGTCTGGTGACCTCGCTGCCCATGCCAATGGTCCACTTCGTCCTATCCATCGCTCAGGATACGTTGCATTCAAATACTGTCGGACACGTATACTAAAGTGGGGCGGAGCTCCGTCTTGGAGGATCCACATGTTGGCCCTTACTTCCAATGGCACATCTTCCAGATACAATGGGAGACGATTTTGGATAAAATCTAAGTATACGTCACCAGTTAATGGGCCATCAAAGAAATAAGGACCAATAAGGTAATCTCCTATTATCCCTGCCCACACATTTAGTGAAAATCTACGCTGATGTTTCGTTTCTACCACATTGTTTGGGTTCTCGTAAGCATATGTGTGGATGTTGTGTAGATTTGTTATGCCATCACGAGTGAAACCAGCTTCGTCAGTGAATAATATGACGCCAATTAATCGATTATCGTGTTCATACTTAGCTAGGATCTGATTGCACATTTCCAACCGTCTCGGCCGATCATCGTCATAAAGAGCCTGCGCCTTTTTTGAATGAAACGGGTAGAGTTGTTCTTCTCTTAGTATCCTCCATGAACTAGCCTGACAGAGCCGCACTTCATTCCCAATTTTTCTAGTACAAATACCTGGATTATCTTCAATAATTTCAAGCACTCTTTCTTCTTGTTGCACGTTTCTAGCAGTTCTAGGTCTTCCCCTATTTCCATTATAACTTTTAAAGGAACCACATTCCGCAAGCCTCCTGTGCACACTGGAAAATGTTTGAGCATGAGGGATATTTCTTTCCGGATAACTCTCCATATAATATCTTCTTGCCAACTCTGCATTACCATTTGCTTTTCCATAACAAAAATGGATATCACAATATTCGATATTTGAATATTGGTGATTAGCCATTATTAGTTATTTTAAGATTATAAATTAAATAGTTTAAAAAGCGAATTTATTTGATGTTAAACTGACAGCTCTAGTATACTTTGATAGCTATTTACCTGGTAGCTGGTGGTAATGAAATGAGAAAAGTAAATTTACCACTTAATTTTTAAGGGTGATTTACGTCTGAACCGTTGGGTTTAGCGATGTAAATAAAGAGCACCTTTTTTAAAGGCCTGGCATCAGTCTTTCAGAAATTATGCCAAAAACTACTGTAGCTGTCAACACTAAAAAATTATGACAAAAAAACAATTTTCAATGTAGGTAAAGTGCCCTCTAGCGGCAAACAATCAATGTGAATTGTTACTAAAATGATGAAGCGCAGAAGACTTAGCCTATCTTTCAAATATTAGTCAAATCGGTTTTCCTGTAAGCGAGTAATTCAAAAAACAAAAAATAAAAACTTGAACTTGGACGGCTTGTAACTCGAAAACGAATGACATTTTGAAAAAAAATTATATGAAGCTCTACCCTTATTTTGTCAAGTAGAATCACCCCCTTAAGTTTCGTGATCGATTTTTGAATCACCCTGTATTAGGATCATCTATCGAAGTTTGTAATACTAAGAGCACTGAAAACAAAACGCGCAGAGGAAGCAGCGGATAATTTACTGGATATTTTCACACTGATTAGTGCACCAGTAATCCTACGATTTTCATTCTTAAAAGGTACTGGCCAATTTTAAAAATTGTGCATGGAAATCTAGACATTCCCACAGTCAGAGGAGTGTCGAACGACCAAATCAGGACATCAAAAACATGTTGACAACTTGGATGCAAGACAATGATAGTGAACATTGGAGTGATGGTGTGCGATTTGTACAGCTCATGAAGAATAGAGCGCTCCATTCAGGTATCAAAAGAACACATTACCAAGTTCTTTTCGGATCTGAAATAAAAGTTGGTTTTTCTATGCCTCTCGATGATACTCATTACCTGCAAAGTGAAGAGGATCTAGAAAATTCCAAGTATTCCCATTGCATCAGATCCAGTTCAGACACAAAATCAACCTCTACAGACTCAACATCAATTAAGTCCAGCTATCGACAGTTCTGAGATCCATAATGAAGCTTCAAATGTTCAAAGTACGCATGATGAGTTCCAAGATTCTTGATGAGCTTACGAATCTTCCTTCTGAGGTAAATGGTCAACAGTTAAATGATCCGAATTTCGAATCAAAACGTAAGTCATCATTGAGTTCCCCACTCTTGTGCTGTGTTTGTTCCTAGGAGACAATGGGTACTCATTTGTGTAGAAAATGCGCATACCTATTCATGCTATTTGTGCTGCTCCCAAAAAAAATATGGCAGAAGGTTGTGGTTCTAAAATTGTTTGCCCTTTATGTGCCAAAAATGCCTTAGCTGTAGAGAACCACATCAGTTTTAAAGATGATTGAAAAGAGCAAGCTCAGAACATGCTCAAAACTTCTGAAAAAAAATTTCCATGTGGCATTGGGTACCACTGTAAGAACCGCTGCTCCGAAAGTCGACAGAGGTCGAAGTGATGCTGACAACATACTAGCTGTAGTCTTACAAAAAACAGATGATGAACTTTATACTCGGAACAAAGCAAGGTGTTGTAAAGACATTGTATTTAAGACATCAGTTCACAGTGTGTCATCAAGAATTACTTTAAAAAGAAGATGTCCCTAATCAAGAAACGACACTTCGTACAGTTGCGAATCTGCGATCTACGGGAAGAGGTCTATCAGGGATTTGTCAAATGTACTTGCAAAAAGCGTTCATGTCTGAAAAGTAAGATTTTATGCACCTCAAAATGCCACAATAGTTTCTTATGTATAAATATTTTTTTTACTTATTCAATTTTGAGTAGATAGCAGACCCACTTCTAATTTTTACAGAATTGTTTTGTTTCCTAAGTTTTCAATACTTATTACCTGATTATAAGCAAATTAGATTATATTCCTTAAGCCAGAAAAATTTTAAGTTTCATGTTAATTTTATTGTGATTTTACTGTACGTACAGAAAAGTACCTACTAGGTGCGTTTTTTTAAAGATTATTTTAATGAATAATTATTGATTATAAAAAAGTTTATTGTGAGTAAAGTGTTCATGTCTTAAAAATAAGTTCAAAATGTCTAATAGTTCTTTATGTACCTAAGAATATATAAATATTTTTGAATAGAGTTTAAAGTTAATTATTAATTCTACTGTAAAAAAGGTTTTAGGTACCTACTTTCATAAATAGTATTTTTAATTAAAAAATTAAAGTACTCTGATTGTTAATTTTTATAAAGTTGGTTTTGAGCAAACATTAGGTGTTCTATTTGTCCATCATTTTATACGTAGGTAGGTACTTACATAACGTTGACAAAGATATATATATATATATATATATATATATATATATATATATATATATATATATATATATATATATAGCAATTGGTTAAATTTACTTGATAAATTTATTTGTATTATTAGATACAAAATCGTAAGTATGTTAAACAAACAAAAACTGAGCTTAAAATTTCTCAATCGTTGTGTGAAGATAGAAGCCTGCCTTGAAAAAAATTCCACAAGCTCACATACCACAAACGAAAAAAAAACGACATTAGAATGAGGAACTGGAGAGTTAAAAGTGCGGATAATCAATTAAGTCATAAAACACAAATACGGCAGATTTCACGTAAAATATTTCCTTTGAAACACCTATAAGAAAAGTTTAAAATATTGCAAAATTACAGTAAATAATAGCTTAACAACATAGTAAATAAAATCAATCAAGTCTTACTAATTTGGACGCGTTAAATGCGAAAATAACTGTTAAATTTCATTCTTAGTTCACGTTTTCAAGATATGTTACATAGCATGTACTCATATCACTTAGCGCTTACTATGAACATCTGACGTCATCAAATGACGTTCACGGCACGAAGGTATCGGATCAATGGTCTCCAGTAAGACACAGAACAGAGTTAAAGTAAGAAATCTCGGAAGTGTTAATAATCTCGATAGCTTCCCATATATACATATATATATATATATATATATATATATATATATATATATATATATATATATATATATATATATATAACTGTGTTTCAGGTTATCGAATAAGCTGAAAAAATAATTCAATGCATTTTAGTGTTCCAATAGCATAGGCAAGGACCCAGATCATCTAAAAAGAAGAGATCACAACCCAGAAACATATTTCTGCGAGTTAAAAAGGAGAAACTCAATGTGTTTCTGGGTCTTACGTCTTAGTTAATGAGAATTTCTTCAGTTAATCCTTGTGAGGTATTTATTCTAATGGTATTTTAATTACTTATTACTTTTACTATCTCTTATATCGATACAATCAAAAACTTTTATCAGATCCATAAAGCATAAGAAAGCTAGCTTCCATTAATTACCCGAGTCAATGCGTCAATGGTTCTCCTATTTTTCGGAATTTTAAAGTTTTGGTCTGAAGTATTTCGGATAATTTTTGTGAATAGTTTCGTACGGGGGTGTAATACTGATATTCCTCTAGAATCACCACGATTTCCTTTTTTATGATTAGGTATTGGGAATATTGTGATGCTTGTTTAATTTTTTGGAAAATATTTTACATAAAAACCTTAATATTTTAAAATTGATAGGAACATTATTTGCGTTAAAAAATTCCTATTTGATGTTTCATTCTTTTGAAGTGGATTTTTATTTAAGTTTTTAATTTTATATAATTAATATAAGATGTTTATTGTATTACATGCTTGGACATTATATGGATTAATATACATTTTTATACTGATATTCGTCTATAATCGTATGGTTTTGACGATTTTCTTTGTTATGAAGAGGTGTTATGAATGCTTGTTTCATTTTTTTAAACATATTTAGAAGGACATACACAACAATCATAATATTTTAAGATTGATAGGAAAATTAATTGCATTAAACAGTAGATTTTTAAGTCTCTAATTCTACATAATTAGTAGAAGATTTTTATTGTATTACATGCTACATATATACATATATATATATATATATATATATATATATATATATATATATATATATATATATATATATATACTGATCAGTTCTCAGCAAGTGACGAGACGAACCGTACTTGAAAATGCGAAATGAGATTTTGGCAAAACGTCGTGAAAACGATTTTTTGAATGAACGAATTGAAACCCGGAATAACCAAACCATATATATATATATATATATATATATATATATATATATATATATATATATATATATATATATATATATATATATAAATATAAAATAAACATTTTAAAATGGATTTTTGTTCAATACGCGTACCTACACAATAAATCAAATATATATTGTACTATGAGCTGAATAACACTAAAAATGTAAGTTTGATAGGAACATTGGTTGCATAAATATGTTTATTTTTCCGAAACAAATTGTATTTAGTTCATTACAGTGAGGTAAGAAAATTTACATCTTATGAAATTTCCTCAGACAATATAAAAAAATTCAAATGTAAATTATTCTAGTAAATGTACCTTTTTTTTATACAATTTATGTTCCTATCAAATATATATATATATATATATATATATATATATATATATATATATATATATATATAGATTTAGGTATAACACGTGTAGCTACATAATAAATAACAATTTAGAGTGTACTATAAATATAAATTTGATACAAACATTAACTGCATATAAAATATTAATTTTTATGAAGCAAATTTTGTTTTTATTTAAGTATATAATATTGAATCACACAGAATAACTATACAAAATAATTTAGAAGGTTAGTATCTCCTTCTTTGATTTGGGGTCCGTATATGTTCATTTCTTGGTCTCCTGAAGATTCAACAGAAATATTTGCCCTTCTTTAAGATGAGGAAAACGCGACAAAATTTATAAAAGAATGTTTAAGCTTAACACATTTTTAAAAATAGATCAATGGACGTAATGACAATTGCTTATCCTCAAAAATTACTTAAAAATTGGAAAAAATTACCATCTGTGTCTGTTCAACCATGTGTACATTTATCTGTCACAGACTAGTGCTGTGATTAATGGAAGAAAAATATATGTAAAGGACAAAACTTTGATTAGGATTGTAAGGGTAATTTTAGAGTCAATCGTGTCTATGTGAAAACATGTTTTCAGTCACATACCTTCACTTTCCCTGGTTGGAGGGCGTTTTCCATCCCTAATCATTGCTTTTTAACGGACTACGTATTTTTTAAAATAAATTTTCTGGATTTACTCCTATTTATAAACATTAAAAATTGGCGAAAGCAATTTTACTGATGTCAGTCATATACGTACAGTACAAACATTCCAACCAAGAATTTCTACACATTTCAAAACAGCCAATTCTCATTGCAAAACGTATACACTTTCAACATACAATTAAACATAATTTTCGCAAATCGCGTACTCTAGAGAAATTAAAATTAGTGGTATACTGACCTGAGTCAACAACATAAATGCCAAGACATACTGTTGCAAAAAGCAGCAGCACGTAATTCAACCCCATGATAACTCACTGTGTACACATTATAAAAAATGGGATAAAAACACCATAAGTACAAATTTTTAACACCAAAAAATATCCAAAGTAAAATTACTATTCCACTTTTAAAATGTGTTAATGAATAAAAACCACATTAAATTTTCACATCATCATTCTGAAAAGTGCACGATTCCCGGTTTCGAAATACACACTTCGTTATTAAGACACGTATTTAATTCACACAGATTTTACATTAGGGAGTTCTGAAACAGCTGGTATTACAGAAGACACTGAAGACAGAAGAGAAAGTATCGCTGACTCGGTACTCTCCCACCAAAACTTAAGTAGATTTGCACATGTTGGACCGTCTCCGGGTAACGCTGGTACTAATGATTTCGCTTAAGTATTAAAAAAGTGTGGATTTTTGTAACAAATTTTCCCAATTTGAGTGTTATTCACGACCAAATAAAGCGAATATTTATATTTGTTTGTGGAAAAATGTATTTTAATAAACTGAATCATTGTTTTAGGAAATTTATTTTACAATATCAAGTTTTTGTAATAAGAAAATTGTGATAAAAATAATGTTCGATAAAAATTAAGAATATTTACTTTCAGCTTAAATATAGTGTTGTGCATTTTGAATTTTTTTGTAGCTTTCTGATATTTTTTTGAGTTTTTTGTGTCTATTGTAATGTGTAGAGAAGGAAGAAGAAATATGGGAAATGCAAACCACAAATTCATATTTTTACTTTGTTCTCGTACTAATTAGCAAGTTCATACTAGTTAAAATAATGCATTTATAAAAGGAAAGCATGGAGTCGGTGTGTGGTACCAAGAAATAAATGAGCTGGTACTGTTTACCAACAATTTTCCAAGCAAAAATAAAATTATTATCACGTTATTCAGCAGTTACACATTGGATCATAGTCCTGACAATATGTTAATTCTATGATTTGTATAGACATATTAAAAAAAATGTAGACCTAAATAGTGATTTTGATAGAATATATATCTACATCAACGCTATAGAACCCTTAGATTAGGAATTTTATTCTTACTGTTCCATAAACCCATAGATATAATAACATCATTGCAACTCAACAAAGAGGATGCACCAGGGAAGCAAGGGGATGCAAGGAACAATTGATTATTGATTCTGTCATATGTAATCAAGCCTGAACCAACAGAAGAGACCTCTTTGCTGCCTACGTGGATTATAAGAAGGTCTTCGACTCAGCCCCACATGAGTGGCTCACAACAATATTGAGACTGTATAGGGTTGATATTAATTTTGTTTCCTTTTGAGAACCTGGAGAACTAGGATCCAATTGCAAGGGCCACCCAGCGATATCATCGAAACTAATACAATCCAAATACAACGGGGAATATTTCAAGGCGATTCACTAAGCCCATTGTAGTTCTGGCTTGCAATGAACCCACTGTCACGCCGTTTGACCTCCACCAGATACCGCTTTAGTATTAGAAATGACAACGAAGAGGTAATAAGATTGAATCATCTTCAATACATGGATGATCTTAAACTGAGGGCTGCTACCAGAAACCAGCTGTAGAAAAGAGTTTTCCGAGGATATCGGAATGCAGTTTGGACTTGACAAGTGGCGTATTTTGAACATCGTTAAAGGAGAGGTACAATTGAAAGCATTTGAGATGCAGAACGGTGAAACTATAACTGCGATGGAAGTAGAAGAAACATATAAATACCTAGGTATGAAACGCATTGACCATCGCACTATAAAGGCCGAATTGACAACCGAATTGTCAGGAGGAGAAGACGGGTGTTACGAACTAGTCTAAATAGTAGAAATTTGTTTAAGGAGTATTTTCTGCATTTAGCTACTCTTTTGGAATTGTAAAATGGGACAGGACGGAGTGCTATTGAACGTTCAATGCTCCTAAGACACCAAGGAGGAAGAGGATTGGTCGATATTGGTAAGCAGCTCGATCAACAAATTATAAATTTACGTTCTTACTTCCACAGGTTAGCGGGCTCTTCCACACTACATCGAGCAATATGCGAGGCAGACGATTCAATGCCGCTACAGCTGAGGGAACAAGATATTGCTTCTCACCACCGAACAGACCAAAAGAAGTTAGAAGCTTGGCTACAGAAACCACCTCATGGACAGCATCAAATGAGGTCATCCGAGACAATGACGACAACTCAGCGTCGAACTACTGGTTGATTTCAGGACAGATGTCTCCGGAAACGGAGGGCTTCTTGTTAGCCATCTAAGACCAGGTTATTCTGACGAAGAACTATCGAAAGTTCATCATCAGAGATCTGTGGATATGGCTGTCGAATATCAGAGACAATCCGGCAGATAATTGGAGGATGCCAAGCGTTTGCCGCAACCGAGAATAAGGAAAGACACGACTCAGTCCCTAAGATACTCCACCAAGAGTTAGCAGATAAGTTAAACCTATTGCAGATAGGAAAAGTGCCTTATTACAAATACAATTCAGAGACTATTTTTCAGAATAACCAGTTCAAGTTATATTGGGACCCAACGGTTCTGACGGATCAGAGAGTTGTTCATAATAGACCAGACTTTATATTAACAGATACAATTTCTAGGCGAACTACACTAGTCGGCATTGCTGTATCTAACAACAAATACCTAAGGCCAAAATACAACGAGAAGATCGCCAAATACAGAGATTTGGAGGTGCAAATTCGAAGGTGATGGGGAAGGAAGAGCATCCAAATGATTCCCATAATTTATCAACAACTGGAGTGATATCAAAGAACCTTCTGCAGAACATCGAGGGACTGGGGCTTAGTGATCATCTGTATAAACCGATTCAGAAAGTAGTTCTCTTTGCAACCGCGCTAACCGTCCGAAACTTTGTAGGAAATACAACAGACCACATCACCTGGGATTCGATAATATGGAAAGGGTTCTCACAGAGCTTTTGGTATCTTTGTATACCTGGTATGAGTCAATATTTCCTGAAGGGAGTGTGAAGTTGTATGGCTTGAGATCATAATTTATAAAGATACTACATCGCGGTTCCTATAGAAGCTAGTTAGCTCGCATTTAAAAAGAGACACAGCGTTGTCGATGAATAATACCTCTATTTCTAATGACGAAGCTAGAAACGATACTCCAAACGTCATAGGATATCCCTGTCACCTGACAAAATTAGAAAGAGCGATACTAGTCATCGAAAACGCCTCATCTCTTTCTAAGTATATAGAATCCGCAGTCTATATGAAGTACTATTAATTATTCTCATGTACAGGCATAAATCATGAACATAATATAAACATAGTAGACTGCGGATTCTGTAGAAGAAAATTAGCTCACGCTTGGAAAGAGACAGCGCGTTTACGATGAGTAGTATCTCTCTTTCAAATAAGCAATCTAATGAATTTTCAAAAATTTAAAAAAAAAGGAAGTAAATTTTTTTACAAAATATACTACTAGTACGCTATCACTACAAGTACTTGCGAGTTCTTGGCACTTCGCTTGTATATCCTGATCCTCCTAATTACATGCGGTTGGGGGGTTAAAGCTTCGTAGATGTGGAGGGGCACCCCTCCGTGCGGTGTTGCTAAATTGTGCAGAATTTCTCTAAACTTAGAGAAAACGTAGAGTTGTCAACGTCGCATTCCGGTATGATATAACAACTTATGTATTGCATACGTACATCCGCATACCTGCTTTGCAATCAGTCAACACATGTTGGTGTAAGAACCCAGAGGGTTTCATAGCAAAGTGGAGGTCCGATCAAGCTGCAAGGAGTTTTTTATGTATTTTGAGCTGTTCACTACGAATATGCAGCCTGCTTTTCTAGTAGATGACAGAGAGAAACAATTTGTTTTTTAAACTTTTACCATTAATAAACTATCAAGATAGTCTTCTGTTCTTTATGGTTCATTTTAACACGATGATTAGAACTGAAAATAGAGTTAATTTATTGTAAAATAATGACACAATCTGGAACAGAGGTTTAATAAGATTCTTTTTTAACTTGTCCTTTGTTAAATCGTTTAAAAGCAAATAAAACGGTGAATGACACCGGGGTATAATATCTTATGAAGCGATGGTAAAACTCCCAAAATTAACATCTCAAATAGCGATAATCACGACTTTTTATTATTAGTAGCCTGTTAATAGGGAGTTTTTCCCAACAATTATCGTGATTTCTTAACGCAAAAATCTCGTAATTTTATGTTTTAATAATGTACGATAAATAATGAACTTTTAATAAAAATCCTTACATTTAAAACATGATTTAACGATAATAAAATCACCATAACCTAACATTTCGTTTCGAAAATTCATATCTCCACAACAATTTAAAATTACATAAAGCCCACTTTTCTGATTGGCTACAGATAGTTTGAAGATACCAATAGTGCCTTTCTGTCTTGCTTTTACGCATTAAAAATTTTGGGAGATGGACTTATGGGGATCAAAGATTGTTCAATATGTTCAGTATTTTGTCGCAGATGGCGGCACACTCAGAATCTAGTCTATAGGTTCCGACGCAGAAAGGTTTAAATATGAGTATGCATATGTAGAAAGTGTACCAAAGGTGTCTGGGGAAAACTCCGATAGACCCACTGATGAGTCCACAGTCGGTAGCTAGGACGAAACACCTCTTTTAGGGTATAAAATTAGATTGCGATGAACAGATCGCTTCGACACGGGGGCGGTCTCGTTTACAATATGGCGACCGTGACAGGACCTAAGGCAGCAAGGGTTGTCTGGATTGCAGGGTTATAGCAATGGGCCTGTAAGATCCTAAAACCGTCCGCATTTGCAGTTTCATCAGGAAACACTTTCTATACATGCGGGATCTAACGATATCGTCTGCATACAAAGTAAGGGTGTTTTTTTATAGAGGTATAGAACTTTTAAATGGGATAAAACAAAGATGAATTTTTTAAATTGACATGAAATTTACTTTATTCGAAAGATAACCTTCTGGCATTATAATTTAAATATGACTTCTGGCATATGACCGCCACGGCTGGCTCGGACGTAGTCTAATCTGGAGGTCCAATTTTCGATGACTTTTTCCAACATTTGTGGCCGTATATCGGCAATAACGCGGCGAATGTTGTCCTCCAAGTGATCAATCGTTTCGGGCTTATCGGCGTAGACTAGCGACTTCACATATCCCCACAGTCTAGCGGCGTTAAGTCGCACGATCTTGGAGGCCAATTCACGGGTCTGAAACGTGAAACTATGCGGTTACCAAACGTTTCCTTCAATAAATCAATTGTGGCACGAGCTGTGTGACATGTTGCGCCGTCTTGTTGAAACCACAGCTCCTGCACATCATGGTTGTTCAATTGATGAACGAAAAAGTCAGTAATCATGGCTCTATAGCGGTCACCATTGACTGTAACGTTCTGACCAGCATCGTTTTTAAAGAAGTACGGACCAATGATTCCACCAGCCCATAAAGCACACCATATAGTCAGTTTTTCTGGATGTAACGGTGTCTCAACATACACTTGAGGATTATCATCACTCCAAATACGGCAGTTTTGTTTATTGACGTATCCATTCAAACAAAGGTGAGCTTCATCGCTAAATAAAATTCGCTTATGAAAATCGGGATCAACGGCAATCTTGTTTTGGGCCCATTCACCGAATCTACGCCTTGCTAGGTGATCGTATGGCTCCAATTCTTGCACGAGTTGGATTTTTAAGCACGCAAACCAAGATCTTTCCGCAAAATCTTCCATAAAGTGAATGGACACATATCCAATTCCTGTGTACGATGGCGGATAGACTGATTCGGGTCTTCCTGTACGCTACACTCTACAGCAGCAATGACTTCTTCTGTACGCACTGTACGACGTCTCTGTGGATGCGTATTATCATTTAGAGTAAACGTGGTGCGAAAACGTTCCATAGATAATCGAATTAATTGATCTGATGGACGATTATGTTGACCGTAAAATGGACGTAGTGCGCGATACGTATTTCGAACAGAAGCATGATTTTCAAAATAAATTTCCACAATTTGGAAGCGTTGTTGAGGCGTCAGTCTATTCATGTTGAAATGCCAAACCAAACTAAACATAAATCACTTGACAGCTGACAAAATGGCCGCCAGTTAAAAAAGTGTTGCCAACTTAAAGTTCTATACCTCTATAAAAAACACCCTTTATTTGTCTTGACGGGGTGATGTCGCAGATGGCGGCACACTCAGAATTTGGTTTATAGGTTCCGACGCAGAAAGGTTTAAATATGAGTATGCAGATGTAGAAAATGTACCAAAGGTGTCTGGGGAAAGCTCCGATGGACCCACTGATGAGTCCACCATCGGTAGCTAAGACGAAACGCCTCTTTTAGGGTCTAAAATTAGATTGTGACGAACCCATCGCTTCGACACGGGTGCGGTCATGTTTACAACAATTTCTTTCATTTGTATATGATTTATTATTTATGTATTTTTAGGTTCCTCGAATTTGATTATATCAAGAGTGAAATGAGTCTGATACGTAAAAACTCCAAGCTTCATAACTGAATTTCCTGTAGCTAGAACACCCATTTTACTTCTTCTAGAAGAGCGAGAAATTATAATTGCAAAGCCACAAATTAACGTGATTTTAACGTATAACGAATCTTGCCAACCCACAGCCACTACTCCCTATAGTTTTATCGTTCTTCGAACTTTTTGTTGGTTTATTTTTTTAACGGAAAGTCGTGAGCTAAAATACTGATAATGGATAAGTATCCTGCTGAGATATTTCGAGTTCGTGAATGTGCCATTTTAAAATGAATATATTTGGACGAAGGTTTTTGACGAGTGTGAATCACAAATTTCCAAGTAGACGCACAACGAGAATACAAACGATTTATTATGCAGAAATATAGTAATGTATTCTTAACGTTGACAGAATAAGAAGAATAAGTAAATGAATATTCATTTTTGTGCTTTCGTAATGAAGAATTTTTTGTCGTTTTATTGAAAACTATGCAGTTGCCTTTTGTGGAGTCGTCCGCTGAGGTGGTGAGGAACGGTTTTGGGAAGCTAATAGATTACGCTGTAATAATTAATTTATTTTTTTCGCCATTATTTCTATTTATGATATCAATGTGAAATAGATTTTGGACTATTTTTGCAAATTATCGGAAAATACGTGTACATTTATGACACACTCGTGACGTCAAAATGTAATAGGTCGATTTAAGGCAACTTAGTTATATCCGATATTGCTTCTTTTAAGCGGTAGAAGAAGTCAAAATTTTAATACTTCACTCTGGCCACGGAATTTCAGAAGTGACGTCACTTTTATAATTTTCTTATCAACTGCATTACTTTAGAATTTTCCGATGACATTTTAGAGAAAAGCTGTTTAGATTGTGAAAAAAAAATATAGATACTAAAAAGACCTTTAATTTCATTTTTTGAACGTCAAAATACATATCGGATCGTGAGATGTGTTGTCAAATGTCAATGCTTTATATCGCATGAAAGAAAATATAAGGAAAATATTAAAACTAAAAAAAACTAAAGCAGCGCACGAACACATGCAAAAATAGTTGTAATCAGGGGCGGATCCAGCCTCTCTCTTTGGGGGGGGGGGGGGGGCGGTGATATCACAAAATTGCAGTATGGCAAGCAAGTTGTCGACGGGGGAGGGGAGACACCAGCAACATTCCTATTTGTCCTGTAAAAGGCTGGGTCTGGTCAATTTTCCTGAATTTGAAGCTCATGGAGAGGAGGGGACGATCACAAGAAAAAACAAATTGCCGACAAGAAGGGAAGATGCGAGCAGCATACATATTCCTAGTATAAGGGGCAGAATCCTGAACTCAAAGCTCTTGGGAAAGGGAGGGGCGACCGCAAGCATACACATTCTTATACTCTATTCAAGAACTAGAGAAAGTAATAAAATTGTTATCGAAACCTCTAACGTACCTGCTCCAGTGCCGCAGATAACTGAGATCTGCCGTAAAACTAATTATATTTAATTATACTTAAAAATTATAAGTTTTTATAAATTTACTGCAACAATAAAATTTCTAATAGTTAAACTTACTTTCTGTCAGTGAGCAAGATCTACCTGACAGTGTATCCTTAGTGATTTATCTTGTTTGTGCTTGTTTTTATATATTATTTGAGATTAGTGAGATATCCAAAAGATGTGGCTTCCACATTTAATTTATTCCAAAATCGTTAAACCAGGGCATTTTTTCCTCAACGAAAAACTTATTACGATGAATGTTTATGATGCCTTAAAAGATTAATATCTAGATAATAATGTTAAAAGTTTTATTGAGATGTGTTCCAACATGGCAGGAGTTGAAAAATCTTCTATGTACCGATTACTGAAGGAGAAAAAAAAAAACGCTGGAATTGTTAGTACTCCCAAGCCACATTGGATCACAGGCAGAAGAAAAACCTCGTTGGAAGAAGAGATGTAAATTGCAATAAAAGGAGTTGTACAGGGTGAGTCAACGATTGGATGAAGTAAATTTGTGCCTTTTCGGTGAAATTTACAAAGAAACTATATTTATTGTTATATACAATTTATTTTTACGCAGATTTTAAAAATATTTATAACTCTACAGGGTGAGCCAAAAAACTAGGACAGCATAAAGTTGTATTTTTTTAAATAGAACACCCTATATACGAATCGTATTTTCGATTTAGCTTATAATTTTAAATCTTTTTTATTAAGGGTTTACTATAACAAAACTTTATAGTTTCTGAGATAATTAAGTTTAAAGAAAAAAAGTCACATTTTCAAGCATCAATTCAATCCTAAATAACGTTTTCAATTTTGTGACAAATATATTCAAATTTGGAATTTAGCAAGGCCAAGGACAAGTTAACATAATTTTTACCTAATATTTGCAATAAAAGCTACAGGGTGTTGAACACATCGGCTAAAATTTGAACAAGTTTAAATGAATAAATATCTTTTTTTTTAAATGGTACATCCTGTATATTTTCATGTTATTTAATAGAGTAATAAAAACCCTAAAAGTTTTGTTCAATATATCCTATACCTATTTATAATAGTTTTTGAGATATTTCAGTTTTTCTTATTTTCCATACTTTTTTACAGAAATATTCTTCATTATCATAGTAGCCATGTAAAATAATAAAAAGAAACTACAGAAACAAACAGAATGTGGTTAAATATGATGAAATACATTATTCGTTATATTACAACGGCAATAGTTTAATTAAACATAATGTGAAAAAATTAACACAACAATAACGACAAGGCAAATACATATTTACTTTTATACTAAATTGAAACAAAAAAAATTACCTATTAAATACTGAGATTAATTATTTCTTTTTAATAAGTGTTCGAATAAACGACCCTCTTGTGCAATGCACAAATTTAGTCTTTTTTGCAGATTTTCTCGGACCCTGGACAAAATTAGTGGCGTTATTGTTCTACAGGTATCCCTAATCCTGTTTCACATATCTTCCACTGTTGTTGGTGGATTAACATACACCTTATTTTTAATATAACCCCATAGGAAGAAATCTAATGGGGTGATGTCGCAAGACCTTGGTGGCCACTCAATGAAACCCCCACGTCTAATCCATTTTTGCGGATATCGTTGGTCCAAAAATGCACGAACTTCACGATGGTAATGCGGAGGCGCACCATCGTGCTGGAACCACATACTGTCGAGCTCATCCCTATCGAGACCTTGAAGCAGTTGGGGTAGTTCTTCTTGTAGAAAGTTTAGGTAACTATGGCCATTTAGTGGTTCATTAAAAAAGTGGGGTCCAATAATTCGATTATGATGAATACCACACCAAACATTTAATGACCAGGGGTTTTGATGTTGCACCTCTCTAATCCAAAATGGGTTTTCTGTGGCATAATAATGCATGTTGCGTCTATTTACGGCACCGTTACTTCTAAAAGTAGCTTCATCACTAAACATTACCTTGCATAATAAATTTAGATTTAATTGAATCTCCGCATTTATTGTACGACAAAAGTTTACACGACTTTCAAAATCCTGTCCATGCAATTCTTGGTGTAATTCCATGTGATATGGATGATACCTATATTTCTTGGTAGTACGATTAGCGGTGGATTGTGATGTTTCACATAATGCTGCTAACTGACGGCTACCAATATAAGGATTTTCCTGAACGTTTAACAATACTTGTAGTTCTTTTTCTTCATTAGTTACTGGTTTGTTGACCACTTTACGTTTTGGATAATCAACAGTACCAGAAGAATCAAATCTTTGCATTAAGTTTTGAAAAGTATGGGTATTAGGCTGGCGTCGATCAGGATACTTCATTTTGTAAATTCTTTGAGCAAGAAGGCAATTTTTTTGAGCCTCTCCTATTGTATAAATCATATCTATTAACTCATTCTTTGGAAAATTCATTTTACAATATAAGATGAATGCAAAAAAAACCAAACTACACTACATAAAAACCAAAAGAAGCGATTGCGGTTATAAATTTGACACACAGAAAAATGTTCTTTTACATTGTTTTTGCCATGGCTACTATGATAATGAAGACTATTTCTGTAAAAAAGTATGGAAAATAAGATAAACTGAAATATCTCAAAAACTATTATAAATAGGTATAGGATATATTGAACAAAACTTTTAGGGTTTTTATTACTCTATTAAATAACATGAAAATATACAGGGTGTACCATTTAAAAAAAAAAGACATTTATTCATTTAAACTTGTTCAAATTTGAGCCGATGTGTTCAACACCCTGTAGCTTTCATTGCAAATATTAGGTAAAAATTATGTTAACTTGTCCTTGGCCTTGCTAAATTCCAAATTTGAATATATTTGTCACAAAATTGAAAACGTTATTTAGGATTGAATTGATGCTTGAAAATGTGACTTTTTTTCTTTAAACTTAATTATCTCAGAAACTATAAAGTTTTGTTATAGTAAACCCTTAATAAAAAAGATTTAAAATTATAAGCTAAATCGAAAATGCGATTCGTATATAGGGTGTTCTATTTAAAAAAATACAACTTTATGCTGTCCTAGTTTTTTGGCTCATCCTGTAGAGTCCTAAATATTTTTAAAATCTGCGTAAAAATAAACTGTATCAAACAATAAATATAGTTTCTTTGTTAATTTCACCGAAAGGGCACAAACCTACTTCATCCAATCGTTGACTCACCCTGTACATACATTTTATTAAGAGAAGCAGATCCCAACCGTCGACAAAATTCTAACTAAAATCAATGAAGATCGGGATTTACCTGAAATTAAAAGAACCGAGCTCTGGAAATTGCTCAGAGGATTTAATTTCTGCTGGGAAAAACCAGATAGGAAATCTGCTCCTATAGATCGTCCGGAAAATGTCCATTGGAGAAGGAAATATCTCTCTTAAGTAAAAGGTATAGTTGCTAGAAATAATACAACTTACACAATTTATTATTTAAATGTTCTGTAACATATAAAAATTAATTACATTTGAATCCCTTTTTAGTGTTTAATTGTAATTCTGTAGATGGTTTAAGAAATAAATAAACTGAAACGTCAAATGTTCTAAAAATGTTTTCAATTAATAATAAAATGACCGATAGCCCCAAAAAAATTTTAATATTATATGGACGAATCTATTTTTTTATATATGTTTAACTTCTTGCATTTTTGAAAATGGGTATTTTATAAGTGTTTAAATTATAACTTAGAATTTTTTGAGAGAAAAAGGCTACGTTTTAGTCTGAATGTGCCTAAAACGGTTTCTATGTCAAAATTAAAAATAATAAAGATACAGTTTTGATTTGTGTTAAATATGTCAAAATTATCTATATTCTCTAATGTATATGAATTATTAAGAAATCATAAGAAATAAAATAATATTATACAAGCTTTTTATTTTAAGTTTATTACCAAAATAATATTCTATGCCATAAATACTTAGTGATAAACTAAACCTCCTTCCGACGCCTATGATAAGGATTAAGATCCTTTTTAACACTTCACACTTCCAAATATCTATTGTTATCCAACCCAAATAGTCCATTATTATAGACCAGTATTTTTGATTATAAAATTTCTAACCCATTCCTATGAAAAATATATGTGTCTTTAACAGATTTTGCCAAAGACACCGGACTAAAGAACACAGGTAGTTTGTGAAGAAAAAAAAAGGGTAAAAAATGATTTATTACTCTCTCTAGTTCTTGAATAAACTGTAGTATAAGAGGCAAAATCGGGTCTATTTTTCTGAACTCAAAACTATTGGGGGGGGGGGACCTCCCCGAAGTTTTTTATGCTATTGTATTGTTTATTTTATGATTAGATACTTATAATTAATAAATAAAAATTGATATATATTAAAATGTATTTAAAGTATTAGCACAACGATTATGAAAATCTATAAGGGATTATGTGCTCTAGATAAGCGCCTCTAAGTAGACTTCCACTTCCCTTCATACACGACGACGCATACGTTATAACTGATGACATCCTATTTGTCTATAGCGTTAAAAAGCAATAGAAACATACATTAAAATGCAATTAATCCCAGATTGAAGTTCTTGGCTTAAAGTATCAATCGCTGGGTGCAAAATTTGAAAGTATTTATTTAATCAAAAGATATTCATGTTGAAAAGTGGCAAAAAATGCCATTTTTTGTGAATCCACCCGCGATATTAATAATCAGGGGATCAAGATACATATAGAAAAACTTTGGTTGAGGCATGTCTCCTCATCAGCTACGAAAATCCATTGGACTCTCCGACTACAGTGCAATTTTATTTGATTAGTCCTTTTTAAACATCATTCCAATCAATTTCCAAGGAAGGTTAAAAGAAAAACGCCTGCATTATTATATTAATTCAATAATAATAATAAAAAATTAATTCCACAGGATCCCCAAGACCAACAATTATCCATCAGACTCGCAAATAGGAAGTATTAGAGATAAACGTGTATAAATCTATACCCGGAAGTATTAGATAAAGTAAAAAGCATCGAGAAAAATGAATGATTGATTTTGCTTAACGGTCAAATCGTGCAGAAGGAAGTAGGTAAAGGATATGATTACGCAAATGCGAACAAATGTTACGGCTTTAAGGTAAAAAGTTGATGGTGAAGTGTTGTTAGAAGACTGATAATAAATTTTAATACAATATTGTTTTAAAAAGTAAAAAATACAATTAGTTTTGTATTTGAATACAATACTTGTTTGGATCTGTTTACTTACTTGGATTGATTTTAATCAAACGATAAAATCACGATTTTATCAATAAGAATCATGATTTCGATAAAAAAAAATATTTATTATAATAGTCTATGGTGAAAACCCAAATAGCACACTTCAGTCCACTGGATATCCATCGTTTATCTAAAGCTGGACATACTGGGTATCCATGGGATGTCCAGAATTTGTCCACCAACATCCTATGGATATCCACTGGACTATACGTTTGTCCCACTCATGTACGTCTTTTTGGATTCCATATATTGTCCAGGTGTGGATCATTTTTGGATATTAATAGGACTAATTTTGAATGTCCATATATTGTACATTCTTGACACGATTGTGGACATATTATCCGATGGTATTGTGCTTTTTGGATAAATAGGTCATAATCTATTGTTCCCTCTTCTTGACGTTCCGCTAACGCGAATGGTAAATATTTTCATAATTTGCTTAGGGTCCGAGAGCTTACAGTACCTAATTAATCTGCACTTCTGAAGACACAGACCACTCATGTCATCAAAACGTCGATAACAAGTAACCATAGATGGCCCTGTTAGTCCCAAAAATTAAACAGATATAAATTACATTAGCGAACCAGGTAACAGAAACTGGATCCACATATTATACTTATTGATTACAAGTGTCAAGTTTTTAATACAATACTATATAAGAATATAAGATTTTATAATTAGTCGAATTGCAAGTGTTACAAAATATAGCTTCAATTGATTTAAATTGTTCAAGCTGTAGAAGGATCGCTATGAATAAGTTATCTGGTTCCATAGTAATAGGTACAATTTCAATTAGGTAATAGAAAATATACCAATTATTTAAATAAAGACTTTTTATTGTTACAATGGTTATTTTTTCTAAATTTACTTGTGTCGTTTATTCTCTTCAGCCATTGTCTAATCTCTTCTTTGGCTGTTTTTTTATCGGCCCCCATTCTTCTACCGCAGCTGAAAATTAATACGGTTTAACGTTAAATGATGCAGTATTTCATGGTTTTGTAGGAATTTAAATCTCTCTCTCTCTCTCTCTCTCTCTCTATATATATATATATATATATATATATATATATATATATATATATATATATATATATATATATATATTGCTTAGAGTGCTTAAACCAACAGACCAGAAAAAAAATTTTAACACACTTTTTGTCTGGGTATTATCAGAACAAGAGGATCTAAAGTTCAATGTGTGAAATCTGACACCCAATTTGTTCTTATTATTTACGAGTATGACAAATAAAACAGAGATTTTTTTCATCAAATTTTTATATTTAAGTGGTAACTTACCTACAAATAGTGAACATAAGTTCTTTAAAGGGCACTTTACTGTTCCATCATATGTATAATTCTTGGAAAGGCTATCTGTCATTGTTACAATAAAATATCTTTTAACAAGTTAATAGGTATAATTTCCTCCAATTTTCGCTAATTGTAAAACCTAAAATTATATTACTTTATTAGAATTTGGAATTAAACGTTAATTCCACATATGCTAACCTAAGAATATTTTTGACTTTAAGAATTAAAATAAAAAAATATATATAAAATAATCCTGTAAATTAAGTTTTTTTTTTTATCAATAGACTCATACACATAAAGAAGCATTACTCAAATAAGTTTCAGCTTTTATTTCAGGAGAAGTGTAATAAACTTACTGCATCTTAAAGTTTAAATTGTCCTGAACATCTTATGTGACTTGAGGCAGCTGATTATTTTCTTAAGTAAAAGGATAGTTGAACTCCTGCAGAAAATTCTTTGTAGATACTTGTTGTTTTTCCCTATTTAAGATTACCTGAATATCCTTTCTAATTTGGTACAAATTGGCTTTCACATAGGAATTTTATTTGGACCAATCTGTGGAAAATTCATCTAAAAAATAATTAAAATAAATTAAATTATAAGTCTAAACCTAGAGTCGAACTGTCAAAACTTTATTATATATTTTTTAACAATTATACTGCACAAAAATACACATCAATGTAAACTTTTACTAGCGTTCAATCCAAAATAGCCATAAAAAATTAATATAATTATTCAAATTTGCTATAGCTTTTATTCCATTATAAATTTTGATAACATTTATTAATGCCAGCAATCTTATGAGACTGATTACTCAATAATGACTTTGTCAGAGAGAATTTTCTCTAAAATTTACAATTTTGTTATTACACAAATTTACAACTCTGTCTATGCTCCGTTTTAACCAACAAGATACAAAATTCATTGGCCTATCAAAATATTTGCACTTATTTGTAGTAATTTCCATTTAAATAAGTGATTGTATGAAAAAGTATAGCTACAAAAGCTATATTTTAACATACGTGTTTTGATACTGAATATTTTGTTCACTTTCAAATTTGTGCGAGTTTGATACTAAATTATCAGCTTTTCGTCGGGCATGTCTGTAGTTTCGTTCGGTAATTTTTGGTATAATTAAAAAAATTAAATTAAAAATAACTATACTTACTTTTAACGGTGGCATCGTCTTCAAATAAAAAGCACACTTGATTTTAGCTCAACTAAAACTCCAAAGGCCTTTTTTAGCTCGACGTCAACACAATAATGGGCACAAAATATTGTGATCATGACGGGCCGGCGGGTTAAGAAATGACAATTTTACAGGCCGATATTACAGTATCCGATTTTACCGACAACTCGAAATTTAATTAATGGACGTCTGATGGACTTACACTGGACATCCAGGTATGGACGTCCATATAGATTACAGGTCATCACATCTAATGGACATCCATAAACGGTCCATGGACATACAGGACATTATATGTATCTATTCTGGATATCCAATGGATATCTTGTGCTATCTGGGAATATACTTGCAACAGTTCAATGGGAAAAGTTTCCACCTTTTTCTGGTAGTTTCTTGCAATCTGAAGTAGCGCTTTTGGTTCCTTACGAGAACAAAACACGTATGTTCTTAAAACATAAAAATTTTTCAGTTGGAGTACATTTTTCATCATACACTATTTAAAGAGATCACGCAAGAGATTTTTCTGTTCATATTCCAAGAAATTCCGGAAACAGCTTGTGTTGAACTTTTTGTTTAGTTTCATATAAGTTGATTTTCCTTATGGTGAGGTCTGAGGCCTGCTCTGTACTGACGAGAAGCAGTGAGTTCGAAACCGGTCTATAGATGGCGGTACACTATCAATAGAAAAAGTTTCCACCTGCAGAGGTGTTTTTGAGTCCTAACTAGAACAAAGCACGTCTGTCCTTATAAGATTTTCTTAGTTGGTTCCTTCTAAATATGCAATTAGAATAACTTTGTCTTTTTTTAAGATGTACTCTTGTGATGAGCATATTTTCTTTCATACGATATAAAGCACTGACATTTGACAACACATCTCACGATTCGATATGTAAGCTCTACAAAGACGAGGCTCTGAACCGATCAGAGCAATGTTGACACAGAGACTAGTGGTGGGTGCATATGGTGGCTGACATTTTGGATATCTACTATGGTGATCATGTTCGCTACTATCGTATAGTAATCTAGTACAATAAAGCATAAACACCGCCTTCAATTTGACTGCCTTCACTCTCTGGAGGTCCTGGTGAACCTACCTCTTCTTCACTTATACATAAAGCATGAAGCCCTGAAGAGTACATAACGTCTCAGTTGCTTAGGGCATCAGGTGTCTGGAAAATGGAGAAATGTCTATCACTCGCCATGCAAACAGATGTCGCTGCTCTTGAAACCCAATCATTCTTCTGTGGTACTTTTTCCAAGTAGAGAGGATTGAAAGGAGGAGCAAATGAATCCTGGTGGTTTACAGATGAATCTCGATAAGATGAAAGAACTGGAACCGGGGAGTTCTACTCTCTTGGAAAACGTGCGACGATTTTTCTAGTGGAAATTTATGTTATTTTGCAGTATGGCCATCTCTGTGACAGAGACATAAACAGGAATAATAGGGTAATGAACATATGCTCAGACAGTAGGGCTGCGATAATAGCACTGAAACTAGTATTTGAGTGCAAGGAAATACTGAACAATCGGGCAAGGAACGGCTGCACAATCAGATACGTGTGGGTCCCAGGTCACTCGGGTATACACGGAAAAAAAAGCGGGGGGGGGGGGGAGGGTCTGCCAAAGATGGGGTCTGCAATTGAACCGTATGGACCCCAACCAATTCTACCTGTCCCAATTGCCGTCGGCAAAAAGAAACTAAAATTGTTACTCGAGAGTAAATTTATTGAATTGTGGAGAGAAGTTCCTGAAATGAGGTGTGCCAAGGAACATATAAGTGGACCTAGCACAGGGTTTACTAAGGAGGTTCTCACTTTAGGAAAGAAAAAGCTATGAATTATGGTTGGACTGTTGAAAAGACATTGTCACTAGAGGGGCCTTCGGTCTTGAATGAACTGCATGGGATGTGAAGGGCCTAACAAGGCCTAGGCATTGCCGATCAAGTGTTCATTCATTCGTTCAAACAACAATGTTTGTTTGAAGGCTGTATGGTCGGTGAGGGAAGGGTTTTTTTGATGTTTCACAGATATAAATATTTTTGTTTCGTTTTGCTTTCAGCTATTTCGACTTGTGACTCCTTTGAGTGTTAGAAATTACTACAAATGTGAAGTTTGCAAATAATATCAACAAAAATCGATTAAAAACATATTTTTATTGGCAAGTACTGTTGGATATTGTTTATTTATTGATAGTAATAATAGTAATAATTTAGACAACCGCAAATTCATACTGACATTTTATTCTAGAACTGGCATACCGATTAGTATGTTATACTGATTTAAATAATGCAATTAGAAAAAGATAGTATAGAAGAGGCATGTGTATCAAGAAATAAAAGATCTCTTACTGTTTATCAACACCTTTTCAAATATCAATAAAATTATTACCTTATTTAGCATTCAAACAACCAAGACCGAATTCTGCGCGCTACACTAAGAATTATACCTATTTATCTAATATTTTACTTAAAAATAGGTTAATTCTACATATAGGCAACCATACATGCAAAATACTACTACGATAGCAAAAAAATATATGTATTTAGAAACTTTATAATTATTTGAAATATATCTACATATTACAACAACAAAATGTGTTAATAAATAAAATAACATTTTAATAAATTTTTAATATTATCATTCCATTTGTAAAATAATTAGTAGATGTACCTGTCATTTGAAATAATCTTCAGTTTTGAACAGTTCCACATTTGTACTGACAGTAGGTTTCTTTTCTGGACTCTTTTTCTAAAAAGAAGAAAAAGCAAAGTACAGAAATAAAATAAAACATAACGATATAATTTGATAGAGACACAAAATCATTATATTCAAGTTTATAACTTCAAGTTGATTCTACACTGAAGTGACTCTAATATGAAATCTGAAGGTGCTTTACAAAGGTCAAACAATCCAAACTCAAACATTGTTTCTGTAATAATTTGGATTAAGTGAAATCTATGAAAACGACTTTTATTTACATACCCTCTATTTCAAGGTCATAGAACATGATTTAGGTCTTAGTTTTCGACAATGTTTCTTCAGTTTCTCGGAAAGGACTTTTGATTTTAGGCTTAATTTTTTCAACTCAGTTGTGAAAATTTTCTTTCATCCACAAATTTCACTCTTTTCAATATATATATATATATATATATATATATATATATATATATATATATATATATATATATATATAAATTTAGAAGATATAGAAATCTGCTTACAAACCTTATTAAAAAATCGAAATATGCGTTTTTCAGAAGCAGGCTGGTTGACTGTAAAGATGACATTAAGAGAACATGGGAGGTGATTAGGCGAGCTACCAATGAGAATGGTGGGTCTGGGGGAATATCACTGATTAAGGATGAGGGTGAGCTTGTTTGTGATAGCCTGCGAATTGCTAATATTTTTTTGGATTATTTTGGAGGTATGGGCAAGGACTTGGCGGAAAAAATTAAAACAAACAATTACAATTTCTTTAGTAAACGTATTTCGAATTCCATGTTTTTGCATCCCATAACTGAGAGTGAGCTAATTACCGTAATAAATTCTTTGAACACTAAAGCGGCGGCTGGTAATGACAATATCTCTCCTAAAATATTGAAAGATAATCATATTTGCCTTATAAAGCCTCTTTTACATTTAATAAATTTGATATTTGAAAAAGGAAGATATCCTGCAATTTTAAAGAACGCGGTTATCGTTCCAATTTATAAATCGGGGGATAAATTAAATAAGGAGAACTATCGACCTATTACGATGACTAGTTCGATCAGCCGACTTTTTGAGAAGTGCATTAAACTCAGATTGGATGATTTTTTGAAAGAAAATAAAATTTTGTCTCTTTCCCAGTATGGATTTCGGTCGGGAGTAGGCACGGAAGATGCAATAGTGCATGTAACGGATTATATAATTTTTGGGTTTAATACAAAATTCAAAACACTGGGGATATTTGTTGATTTGGCTCGTGCATTTGACACTGTGACGCACCAAAAATTACTGAGTAAACTTGAAAGTATTGGCATTCGAGGTATCGTGTATGATCTGTTTGAGTCATATATAACTAATCGAACACAGAAAGTGAGAATAAATGAAACACTAAGTAAAACAGGTAATGTGGAGTTTGGAGTACCGCAGGGTACAGTATTGGGTCCTGTCCTGTTCTCTCTATATATAAATGATCTTTTTACTGTTCTTCCAAATGAAAATAGTGAATGTATTTGTTATGCCGATGATACAGTTATTTTAATTAAAGGTAAATCTTGGCAGGAGACATTTCAGAGAGCAGAGGATTACTTTTCGAGGGTACGATTGTGGATGGATCAGAATCTTCTGACTATTAATGTCAGTAAAACTGTCTACATGGCCTTTTCTATGAATAATAGAGTTAATACTGTATATCCTAATCTTTTAGTACATAATTATGAATGTCTTATGGGTGAGAAACAGTGCGGATGTATTGAGTCTGTAGCAGCGGCGGACAAGGTTAAATACTTGGGGGTGTTCATTGACCGGAATCTCAGATATGATGCTCACGTAAACTATATCACTAAGAAACTTCGAAAGACTATATACAAGTTCTACCAACTGAGAGAATTCCTGTCTTTGAAGCTATTGCGAATGACTTACCAGGCTTTGATTGAGTCAGTCCTCGCATATGGTTTGAATGTTTGGGGCAGTGCATGTGGTAGCATTCTTTACCCGTTGACTGTTACTCAAAAGTATATAATAAAAATATTCTTAAATAAATCAAGGCGGTTTCCATCAGACTTGTTATTTGAACAAGCTGACCTTTTAACTATTAGACAATTGTATTTTAAAAATGTTTTAAAATTTATGAAGAAGTGTGATAAATATAAAAGTCCGATTATGCACACACAATGTTCATACCAGGTCTGTTCACAATGGAGGCCTTATCTTTCCTGTGGCATTATACACGGCTTCGTAGAGGCATATTATGTATATCGGTCCAAAGATATTTAATTTGTTACCTTTAGAAATAAAATCTATTGTAAATGTATATTCTTTTTGTGTGAAAATATCTACGTGGATAAAGGCAAACCAACATCAGATTGTTAATGCAGTGCCGTTATTAAATTAGTATTGGGAATGAAGATGATTTTTGGGTATTGTTTTTTTGTGTTGATATTTTTTAATATGATTGATATGTATGTATGTGATGTTTTCTCTTTAAATAGGTATAAGTTTAATTTATTTAATTAATTTTAATTTGACTTGAATTTTAAATGTTTTATTTTGTGACAGTGTATTAGAAAGTAAGCGTTTGTTATTTGACATCCAGACAAGCTGCTTGTAGCTTATGGATTCAAAAAATACATGGATGTAGAAAATTATTGTAACTATCTTATTTAGTGGTAATAAAATTATTATTATTATTAATTATTATATATATATATATATATATATATATATATATATATATATATATATATATATATATACATACATACATACATACATACATACATATACACATAGTACTCCTGAACATAAATGCAAAAGTTTGGTGTTTTTTCCAAAAATAATAGTGACTTTATAAAGTGGGGTGTGATGTTTTTATGTATTGTGGAGAACCGAAGGAAAATTGTGGAAAACCAAAGTCAAAATCGTGTTCTATGACCTAGAAATAGGGGGGATGTAATGGAATTTTTCGATAAAATAACGCCTTTTTCCTAGATTTCACTTAACAGATATAATTACCATCGTTTCATGCAATTATAAAACTTCAATATATTAAAGGCGACTTTATTGTTAATACTTACAAAAAGTGGTGTGAAAATATTCGTTACTTTCTCAGTTACTTTGCTCGTCGCATCAGACACTCCCATTTTTGCTTCAGCTTCTTCAATTTTCACCTCGAGCATGTCCAAGTTCCTCTTGATATGTACTGTGAGAAACTCGAGACTGTCTATTTTATCACACAAGTCATCAAACTCTGGTTTATGATCTATGATTGATTTTAGCATGCCTGTGGAGTCCTGTGCGTTCGGTTGTACGAATGACAACATTGTTTCGAACTCCTCAAGACGCGTCAACATATCGTCAATGGATTTATTGATAGGCTCTAACTAAGAGAAAAAAAAACAATAATAAACAGTTGTTCTAAAATTAATAAAGGTTCTTTGTTGAATGGCGTAGACAAATTAATCTTTATATGTTGGAATAACAGTTATACTTCGTTTTTGATGAACATTTACCTTTTTGTCCAGATTTACGTTGTTTATATACTTGCTGTAATCTTCAGCGGTTTTCTCTATTATATTTTCATTTTTCATTGTACGCGTTAATATTTTATAAATTAAAATTAAGACAAAATTATTTATTCAGTTACCCTAACCCAACTTTTTGACATTAACAAATTACGCTATTATTTACGTTACCTAACAACACAAATCGTCTAAGAGCTCCCTAATAATGCAGCTGTAACTCCCCATTTAATTTAAATTATACAACTAGACATACATGAGTGTAAATATTTGGTTGCATAATCACGAAAAGTATACCAAATAAGTTTCACACTATAACTATACGAATCAGGAATGTAAAAACTAAGCATTAAACTAGATTTACTTATCAATTTTGGACGTTAAAATTCAATTTAAGACAAACAGTAATTGTATGCGTTACAGAGGTACTCCTGAATCGCTTGCAGAACATTGAAATTTAAAGTCATGCTGAATCTTATTCAGTATATAAAACTGAAAAAGCTGTATGAACTTTTCAGTAAAGATAAACTTGACAAGCTGCTTCAGATTCACATTGGGATATTCTTGTCAAAGGCCTTTCAGAAGTCGCTAAATATCACATCAACCTGATCGCCCGTATTAATGTCTGATGTACAGATTCTTCCAGAAAAACGCCTTGCCAAAATATTCACTCCAATACACGATCGCCTCAATGTGGAATGCAACTGCTCCACATAATTTAGTAATAAATTTTTCCATATTATAGGTATTTCTACACTTACTTGGTCTGGAGTGTATGTAGGTGTTGAACCTTCAATAAACCCCATACATCTATAGCTAGACATATTAATACATCAATAGATATAACGAAACATGATGGGGACTAATCTCCAAAGCGTCTAAAACAATTTCGATGAAACTTTACAGACATAAAGAGGAGGTTGCTAGAAGTGATATAAGCTGCTTTTTTTTTCTGCCTGTCTCTTCAATCAGAGAGCACCAAAAAGATAATTGAAAGGCTTATTTTTGTTAATACTTATTGTTAGATATTGCTGACATACTGAAAATAATAATAATAATAATTTAGCCACCCAAAAATTCATACTTTTATGTAGTCTAGAAATGACATACCCGTTATCATATTATACTCGTTTAAATAATGCAGTTAGAAAAGGATAGCATTGAATCGGTACGTGTATAATAAGAAATAAAATATCTAGTGTTTATTAGCACTTTCTCAAATGTAAATAAAATATTATTAGGTCATTTATTATTCAAACAACCGGGTCCTAGTTCTGGCGATATGTTAATTCTTCAGGGATATGTTCGATATCTCTCTGTTTAAGCGAACTAATCTTCAAAATGGCTGAACCGATTTCAATGAAACTTTAAACATATGAAGAGGAGCTTGTCAGGAGTAATATAGGCTCCTTTTTTCTGCCCGTCGGTCTGTACGGGCTAATCTTCGAAACAACAGAAACTTTACAGACGTGAAGAAGCGATTGTCAGGATTAATATAGGCTGCTTGTTTCTGCCTGTCTGTCTGTCTGTGCGGACTAATTTTGGAAACGGCTGAACGAAACAGAGAAGTGACACGGACTAATTTTTTTTCTGTCTGTCTGTCTTAACAGGCTGTTAATCTTCGATACAACTGATCCGACCTCTATTCCTCTATTTTCGTGTGTTGGACAGCGCTTAACCTTTTTTATTTCCGAAGTTTCATGTGGACAAAGTCGATGATAAAAGCTAGTTTTAAGTAAGATTTGCATCAGGAGAAGAAGCAGGTGTTTCGGGGGTCATTGCCTTCTTATTCATGAGATACAATCCGGTTCAAAACAGTTATCAACAGACTTTATTAAACATTTTTCGTAATTTGTTTTCAGTGTTCAGATTTTCAGTAAAATTACACCATAATTTCGTTTATAACACAACGTTCTAATTTAATTGGAAAGATCCGATGCAGTTTTATTTTAAATTCAATCTTGGAAAAGCTACATATCAGAGTAACAGATCAGTAATTTTCCACTTCAATAAAAAAAGGCGAATGCGGAAAATATCTCTTTTATAAATTGCTTTTAAACGACAACTAAGATGTTTTGCATTTATAAGGAGATCTGCCACATAACAAACATACCGTTATAAGTTGAATCACCTTGTCATCAGAAAAACACCTCTGTAAGGTTCTTTTTTGAATGGATGTATATTACTATTATGGTACTAGAGCGATGGTACTGTGGCTAGATTTCATGACCTGTTCCGATTAGATCTAAATCGTATTGGTATAACATGGGTTTATGGACTTAGTACTGTTTCAGCAGTCAGTGTCGGTGGAACTACCAGCGCGGAAGTACCATAAAAAATTACGGGAATCGTGTTTTAATCAAATTCTTTTTGTTTGTTCAATATTATTATAAGAACTTCAAAGAAAGGTACTTTAATTTACATATTTTTATAGATTTAGGAGCATAAGAATATAAATTTTTTGGTGCATTTACTGTATTTGGTGCATTGGAGAAGATAGACCATGTAGATACACCATAAGACAGGATTTTTTAAAATTCGCACTCCAAAAAGGATGAAAAGGAATAAATTGTCATTTGATAAATTTATCGTTATCTAGAGACTGTTGCATATACAGGGTGTCCCATCGGGAAACTTCAAATTATATATGGAAAAATTTTGAAAATTTGACAGGTTATATTGGAAGTAGGTGTCGACTTGCTTATTTTAAATAGAATACTCCATATATTATTGCATTTTTTGATTCTGCTCAAGATTCTAGATAAATTTTACTTATCATGTCCTATATCTAAGTCTAAGAGTTTTTGTCATATTTCAGTTTTTATGTCAAAAATGACGTTTGCAAACCTTAAAATAATTATCAATTTTTCCTGTAAGGAAGCATTTTTGATTAAATTTGAGTTGCATTCGTTTTTAAAAACGGCTTATTAAATTTTTATTATATTTTGATAACCAATAATACAGGGTGTACAAAAAATAAGATTAAAAATTGATTTGAAGGAATCGTCAGAAGTCAATTTTTTTCGAAGAGAAATCTTCAATTTTCCAATTTTATCTTATTTAGTATTAAAAATAAGGGTAAGTTTGTGTAAAGTTGTCTATGAAGGAAATATTTATTTTTGACTATAGAGATACTATATACTATCAGGTGTGGATCCAAGGGGGGGGGGGGGGCGATCGCATAGGTTGGAACACATCTCCACAGAGCTTTTAACATTATTATCTAGATATTGATATATTAAGACATCATAAACATTCATCGTAATAAGTTTTTCGTTCAGGAAAAAATGCCTTGGTTTAACGATTTTGGAATAAATATAGATGTGGAAGCCATATCTTTTGGGTATCTCACTAATCTCAAATAATATATGAAAACAAGCACAAACAAGATAAATCACTAAGGACACACTGTAAGGTGTACTTTGCTCTTTGCTTATTACTCTCTCTAGTTCTTGAATAGAGTATAGGAATGTGTATGCTTGACATCGCCCCCTCCCCCCCCCCCCCTTCCCAAGAGCTTTGAATTCAGGAAAATAGATCCGATTCTGCCTTTTATATTAGGAATGTGTATGCTGCTGGCACTCCCCCGCCCCGCTCACAACTTGTTTTTCTTGCGATAGCCTCCTCCCCCCATAATTAAGGGCGTTTTCTACTATTTTCTTTGTTTTGCAAGCAAATAACAATTTTACATTAAATTATCGAAATCGAAAGCTACACTGCATTCTTTAGCGTCTTCTAGGAACCAGTTGATGTGTAATTATTTTGATGACACTTTGTAATAACGTAAAATTAAGTTTTTTTGTTCATTTATCATTACTTTAATGTATAGAAATAATTAATTAATGGGTTTTTTCTACTTAAAATTATTTTAATGGCATTACGTAAAAACATATTTGCCCATTAAACATAGTCCATGGACAATTATTGCCTCATGAAAGTCAGGGTCATATTTACAATATAAAATAAAGTCTAAGTAAACGTAGTTTTTAAATGTCTCTAAGAAGTAATAAAACTATTGTCAATGATGATAATTATAAGGTTAATTAGTGAGCAGTGCCGTAACCAGCGAAAAGCCTCTAAAGAATAGGCTCCCTATCTTTTTTGGGCTACCGCCTCCGTTGAAAAGAAAAATAAAACTAACGCTTCCTCTCCCTCATAATACTTAATATGAAGATGTCGTACTAAAGAATCAAATTTAATAGAAAGTTGAGGGCTATTCTTTTGAGTCATTATCACTTTTAGTTCTATCACTTGAAGTAATCATGCTCACTTCGACCTAATGATAGGTAAATGCATTTTCAAAAGAACGTGAAGTTATCAGTTTCACTTTTTTCACTTTGATCATTTGATAATTACTCTAAAGAATACAGCCTTGGTTTAGCCAAGGCACGGATTTCTGAAAATAAATGGATGACAGCTGGTAATGGAGCTGTCAAACGAAAAATGTCCGGAATATGCTCTGCGCCATTTTGGGTAAAGTGACATTTTGGCACGTCATATTAACCGTCAAAAGTCAAAAAATAGTTTCATTGTTGTTATTATTGTGAAGTAATCTTTGTTTTTCCCTGGATTAAATTTATTTTATATAACTTAATAACCAAGTAATATGCACCAAGCCATCAGTCAAATATTTAGGTGTAAATATAGACCACAAAATTATCTTCAATTGGCACACAGAAAAAGGCATATCAAGAAAAACAACTCATAGATACAAAGCAATGTACTGACTTTAATAGGAATACATACCTCCTATATACAGTAATTGCAGGAAGCTAGCACTCATAAAACTTGAAACGGTAGAAACTACTGCTCTATGTAGTATTACTAAAATCCATCGTCCTAGCTATCCACCAATCAATTATTGTATGAATTCACTAAACATCTAGCCGATTCTTGCAAGACTTCCTGTCCTGACAAGTAAGTTTGAAAGAAAACCTGAAACTTGACCGGTGATAGAGGAACTGTGTACGACCAGGGGCCGGAACCATAGGTTAAATCCATAATTAGAACTAGGCGTAGAAAAACAATTTTTAAACAGCACGCTCATACTATTGAGATATGAACAGAATTTAGTGTAATAATTTTGTATGTCTATAATCTCAAATTTACTTAAAATTTGCGAAACATTCAACTTTCTAAGGAAATTTTAATTAGAAAATACTGAAAATAACGGGGTACTACCTAATTAACATTTCAACTGTTTTTTCAAAAAATAAATCGTTTTGAAGAAACGGTTCGTCAACATATTGCTTTTTTTAAGGACTAGTTATTTTTAACAACCAAAAATATAAAAATTTTTAATCTATTTTTACGACCGACCAATAGCATGACAGACGTCCACACATAACAATGAATTGACACAAATTGGATAAGTTGGGTAAGGTTATAACGTAATACTGTCATTTTATCTCTTTCTACCATTCGTTTCGTTCAACTACTTATGTCGACGAAATTTCGGAAAGGTATGCAAATTGCTTCAAACCTTGTCAGTGGGAGGTAAATGATTACGTTTAGTCGTTATAATTTTTCAGTGGCGACAGCGTATTCACTGTTATTATAACTTCACCTTACCCAAAATGGCGCATAGCATGGTCCGGACATTTTCTGTTTATTTGACGATCAGTACATATACTTTGGGTGCATTCTACTAGGCGCTCACAACGCCCAAAATATTCGTTCGGTCGTTCCACATGACGAGTACGGTCGTTGCGGTCGCGGCGAAAACGTCATTAATGACGTCATTCTTCTCGCTCACGCCGAGCTCACAACGACCCATCTGAAAAGGTGGGTCAAAGTGGACGTTGAGAATTTTGGCAATTGAATGTAAGAGTTTCAAAATTACAGTGTAGCATATGAGAAAAAATAAGTATAATTTAGTTTAGATTCAAAATTCACTCAATTACACGGTGTAGTCCAATCCACAAAAGGTGTTCCTGAAAAATAAATTTATAAAAATGTAGTAATTATATACAAGTACATTTATAGAATGTAGTAATTATATAAAATTTACCCTAAAATAACTTTTGAATTCTTTATCTGAATAACGATTAATAACATTCTCATAATCAAGTTTTCGCTTTCCCCGATTTTGTAAAACTGCATTCCATTCTTCATCTGAACTAGATGAAGTACTTTCTCACGCATTATTACGATCCACCAACAAATATCCAACTGTCGCCACAATAGATATTTTGAATATTTTTCAACGTAAATTACTTAAAGACTCCACAAAAATAAAATATAAGAAACTGAATAGTATTTTTCTTTAATATAAAGCAAGTTAACCAATAATTATAACCAATTATTAAAATTAAAGCTTAAAAATTATAACATAACCTTTTCAAGCTTCTGATTTATTTTCAAATCCGCCATTTGTAATATTTACTCAACGCACAATCCCATTCCACTTGGGTTTATGATTAGGATGCTCACAAGCTAGTGGAACGGGAAAAACTGCGATCATGAGCGTGATTGTTGTAAGTGCTTAGTGGAACACACCCTTTATAAGTGCGTGAGTCAAGGTCATTGGCGCTTAGGGCGAGTCCAGACGACAAGAAAAATCAGCGTAAGCGTATTTAGTTAAAAATGTATCGTCCACATGGGATATTTCGTTCCGTGGTTATAAGGGGTGTGGTTTTTTTGTGGTAACCTAACTTTTATCAGGATTTTTGTTTATATTTTATGTAAAAGTTATAATGAAGCAAAATAAAACATTAATTGTGGGAGTGTTGTAATCTAGAAAGAAAAGTTACAAAATATAAGGAGGTTATTGATATATTCTTTATTAAAAAAAAAACAGGTAAGTCGTCGCTATATTTGAGGAAAACATTAGAGAAAGGCTTGGACATATTAATAATTTAATTCAAGAAATGGGAGAAAATGATCCTGATTTTTAAAAAATATTTTCCTGTTACTATTGGTGAATTTGAAGAGCTCTTCGCTGTTGTTGGACTAATAATTATATGGAAATGTGTAGAGCTATACCCTTATTACTAGGTTGGAAATAACACTGTGTTATTTAGCTGATGAAATCAGCATGTGAAAGCAACAATGCGAATTCCGAGTCTAAACAGTGTTTCTGAAATTATTCAGGTTACTTGTGCCGTAATATGAGACTCTTTAAAAGAAGTTTTATTTCCAAAGTTTACCACTTTCACCTGGTAAAGGATTGCCAAGGAGTTCGAAGACGAGAATTTCAATATAACAGTGTAATTTTAACAATCGTTTTAATAATTACAATTGTTTGTAGTTTTTAGAAGAATACATTACATATGATACTAATTGGATATCTGTTATTAAATTTCCATCAATGTTAATTTTAATTTTTTAATTGTTCATAATAGGTTTATATAAAGTTTGCTAAAGGAGGGTTACCAGACGATAGGAATTTTCCTGACATGCAAATTTAATCATTTAAATGAATACACGAGGATGGTTCGACAAGTTCTCGGACTGATAAAGAAAACAAAAGATTTTTGAAAATGTTTTTATTTATTTTTTAACATAGTTCCCTTGTACAGGATGTCTCAAAAGAAAGTTCACATTTAAAAAATCGATTTAAAAAAAAGTCAGGACTTTATTGAAAAAATGTTTATTGCATATTAAAATACATTGTTTGGGAATTTATTTTTTAAAAATGATATCGTCCAAATGTAATCCGTTGCGCTCACGGCATTCATTTAATCGAGCACTAAAATTGCCCATGACGGCTCGGCAGGTATTCTCCGTGCCATTTTGTTGCGGATATTTTCTTTTAATTGTGCCAGGGAAGTCGGTTTGTTGGCGTAAACTTTTGATTTGACATAACCCCATAGGAAAAAGTCCATAGGTGATAAATCAGGACTGCGTGGAGGCCAACTTATGTCACCTTTCCTTGAGATCAATTTGCCAGGAAAAGTTTCACGCACTCGTGGCAGAGACATGTTGGACGTGTGTGAAGTTGCTCCGTCTTGCTGGAACCATGTTCTTTGGTTATAGCCAGGAAAATTTTGCAGTTCAGGCACGAAGAAGTCGTCTAACATCTCCACATACCGCTCTGAAGTCATTGTTACTGTGCGTTTCCTTTCATCTTCAAAAAAGTACGGGCCAATAATTCCTCGCGCCGACATCGCGCAGCCCATACAGTCACTTTCAGCGAATGTAGAGGTTTCTGATGTTTGTGTTTTGGATTGTTTGCATTCCAATAGCGACAATTTTGCTTGTTTACATGACCATTAAGATGAAAATGGGCTTCATCCGAAAAGAAGATGTTGGTAAACGTTGAAAAGCATTCAGTCATCTGGTTTACGAAGTCAAGCCTCTGACCAGCATCCTGAGGCTTCAATTCTTGCACCAACTGAATTTTATAGGGGTTCAGCTTTAAATCTTTGTGTAAAATGCGGAATAATGATGACCTATGCACATTTAAAGCAACAGCACGCTTACGAATCGAAACGTTTGGGTCTTCACGAATAGACTGAGTAACACTCTCTACGTTTTCGACCATTCTCGAAGACCTCGGACGCCCGGATTTTGGTTTATCTAGTGTTGAACCGGTCTCTTCAAACTTCTGGACCCATAAGCCGAGCGCTTGGCGCATCATTTAAGTGACGAATATGTCGAAAATTGCAGAATTTTCTACGCGCTATAGTCGCCGAATTACCGTTTTTGTAAAACTCACCTACGCACAAAGCACGGTCCGCTCCCGAGAAACGCTCCATAGCGACTAAATTCCCAAGAGCCAGGCTACCGTTTGACATACCCCCCGCGCCGCTCGGAATAGTTGCGTTCACGCAATAAGCAAAACAAATGTGTACTTTCTTTTGAGACACCCTGTACTTCAATACATTTAGACCAATGATGTTCTAACATTTTAATAACTGTAGTATAATGCGATTTGTCCAACTCTGCAAAATAAGCGGTTGTCGCTGCTCTGACCTCGTTATTTGAAGGGAATTTTCGTCCAGAGAGCCATTTTTTCAAGTTTAGGAAGAGAAAGTAATCGCTGAGAGCCAGAACCCACAAATATGGTACATGTGGAAGCACTTCGAAACGAAGGTCATGAAGTTTGCAGCAACAACCATAGATTTGTGTGCAGGAGTGTTATTCTGATGAAAGAGCACTTTTTTGGCAAGATATTGACGTTTAGCCTTAATCACATGCTGCAAACGGTCCAGTAATGAAGGGTAATACTCCCCGATGATGGTCTTGCCTTGTTCTAAATAGTCTATCCCAAAAAACTGTTGCCATGGTTTTCCTGCAAACGAAACCGTTTTTGCTTTTTTTGGCGCACTTTCACCTGCCCCCACCCACTGTTTAGACTGCTGCTTTGTCTCTGGCGTCTAATGGTGAATCCATGTTTCATCTACAGTTATAAAACTCAGCAGGATTGCGTCTGAATAAGTCTAAACACTCTTGCGAAGTGTTCATTGGAAGGCGTTTTTGGCCGACTGTTAACAAACGCAGCACCCATCGCGCAGAAAGCTTTTTCATGCCAAGAACATCATGTAAAATGTAGTGGACACGATCTATCGAGATGTTTGCAATACCAGCAAGCTTTCGCACTTTCAGTCGGCGGTCGTGAAGTATGACATTGTGAATTTTTGTGACAATTTCGTCAGTTGTAGCGGTTTTTGTGCATCCCGAGCGTTCATCATCTTGAATTGATGTACGACCACGATTAAATTCAGCAGCCCATTTTTATACTGTCGAAAACGAAGGAGAAGAATCCTTTAAAGTAGAATCTAACTCGTTTTTAATCTCCTTAGGAGTTAAACCCTTTAAAACAAAGTACTTTATAACCGCTCGAACTTCAATTTTATCCATCTTTCACAAAATATCCAACCTTATATGTTTACTCGATCGCCACAAACAAGCAACTGAACGCAAACATCTGAAACTTTGCAGAGCGTTATCTCAAGGTTAATGCTTACAAAATATTATAGTTATTTGATTCTGCTAGCGCCCTCTCTGTTTCAGGCCGAGAACTTATTGAACCATCCTTGTATTTTGTGCCTGCATAGAACAACTGCACCGGTAGAACGTGTTTTCTCATCGATGAATAAATTGTAAACATTTGAAAAATTCCAGCATTAGGTGTTTGTTGTTTAAGTGGCTTTAATAAAGAATTAAAAAAAAACCTGTCAAGGACTTCCTTTTTTTTAAAAAGTATCACCAAATATATTAAAACAAACATGTTCATCGGAAAAATACAAAAATAATTAGTTGTTTATAGTTTTTTATTGATTAATTATTTGAGTGTAAGTGTTGTTATGTACTTATATATGTTCTCAACGTATAAAATTCGTTTTTTATTGACACTACAATTATCACCATAATTTTGACCATGTCCTGTTTTGAGTAAAAATAAAAATGATCAAGTTTAAAATGCGAATACCAAAAAAACAAAAAATTAGTTTCTAGATCGATATTTGTAAAGGGTGTTTTTTATAGAGGTATAGAACTTTAAGTTGGCAACACTTTTTTAACTGGCGGCCATTTTGTCAGCTGTCAAGTGATTTATGTTTAGTTTGGTTTGGCATTTCAACATGAATAGACTGACGCCTGAACAACGCTTCCAAATTGTGCAAATTTATTTTGAAAATCATGGTTCTGTTCGAAATACGTATCGCGCACTACGTCCATTTTACGGTCAACATAATCGTCCATCAGAGCAATTAATCCGATTAACTATGGAACATTTTCGCACCACGTTTACTCTAAATGATAATACGCATCCACAGAGACGTCGTACAGTGCGTACAGAAGAAGTCATTGCTGCTGTAGAGCGTAGCGTAGAGGAAGACCCGAATCAGTCTATCCGCCATCGTGCACAGGAACTGGATATGTGTCCATTCACTTTATGGAAGATTTTGCGGAAAGATGTTGGTTTGCGTGCTTACAAAATCCAACTCGTGCAAGAATTGAAGCCACACGATCACCTAGCAAGGCGTAGATTCGGTGAATGGGCCCTAAACAAGATTGCCGTTGATCCCGATTTTCATAAGCGAATTTTGTTTAGCGATGAAGCTCACTTTTGTTTGAATGGATACGTGAATAAACAAAACTGCCGTATTTGGAGTGATGATAATCCTCAAGTGTATGTTGAGACACCGTTACATCCAGAAAAAATGACTGTTTGGTGTGCTTTATGGGCTGGTGGAATCATTGGTCCGTACTTCTTTAAAAACGATGCTGGTCAGAACGTTACAGTCAATAATGACCGCTATAGAGCCATGATTACTGACTTTTTCGTTCATCAATTGAACAACCATGATGTGCAGGAGCTGTGGTTTCAACAAGACGGCGCAACATGTCACACAGCTCGTGCTACAATTGATTTATTGAAGGAAACGTTTGGTAACCGCATAGTTTCACGTTTCGGACCCGTGAATTGGCCTCCAAGATCGTGCGACTTAACGCCGCTAGACTATTTTCTGTGGGGATATGTGAAGTCGCTAGTCTACGCCGATAAGCCCGAAACGATTGATCACTTGGAGGACAACATTGGCCGCGTTATTGCCGATATACGGCCACAAATGTTGGAAAAAGTCATCGAAAATTGGACCTCCAGATTAGACTACGTCCGAGCCAGCCGCGGCGGTCATATGCCAGAAGTCATATTTAAATTATAATGCCAGAAGGTTATCTTTCGAATAAAGTAAATTTCATGTCAATTTAAAAAATTTATCTTTGTTTTATTCCATTTAAAAGTTCTATACCTCTATAAAAAACACCCGTTATTTGATCAAGAAATATCGATAAATTTATCAAATGATAGTTTACCTCTTTTCAAACTTTTGGGGTGCAAATTTTGAAAAATCCTTTTTTACTGGATACCGACATAATGTCGCCAGCCCATCCCAAAATGTCATGAATTTAACTGGAATAGTTTGGGTTGCGCTTTGATATTTCAGTCTGATAATACCATGATCCAATTTCGTCATCGAACCAAATTGGAACAGAGGTGAACTTGGCAGCTCTTTAACAATAATATTTTTGGTGCTGTTATAATAACTGAAATGGTAATGATGTAATAAAAAAATCATACAAATTATATAAAAATAAGGAAATTAAACAAGATGAATAAGTATGTAGCAAGTATTTTACGAAACAACATGTAAAAATATTAGAAAGTATGTAAGTTATTTCACTTATTTGACAAATTAATAATTAAATCCATTTTACACCGGAGCGTAGCGTAAAAAGAAATCGTTGCAAAAAACAAACAGAAATAGTATTATACACAGTGGATCAAAAAAATATTGTACAAAATGATCAGAACTCTTAATGAAATTGCGTATTACCAGGGTTGGATTGACTTTGATTTGTTTAAAAACAATAAAAAAAAATTGATTTAATTTTAAAAAATCATGATTCAAATTTGGCAATTATACTCTGCAGATTAACATAAAACTAACTGTGAAAGTTTCGTGAAACCTTCCTGCAAGTCTCTGGGAAATCACGTTACTCCATGAAAATTAGATCAAAAAAGAGCTGTTTTGTTAACAAAAATGTAACATTGGTTTTTTGCTGAAATGTGTTCATTTCGGCATCCTATAAAACATATCTTGATGGTAATTCTGACAGATCTCTGTAAAAAAAATGGCGGACCGCAAATGGTCACGATTTTCGGTTTTTTGAGTTTATCTCGAAAAGTAAAAGTTGTGTCGAAAAATATTTCAAACAAAAGTTGTAGAGAATTAAAAAACCTATCGATTTATATAATATAAGTTATGGGTAGCGCCACTAGTTATCGAGATATTTTTTTTTCGACAAAATTTATGGTTTTTGTTTTTAAAGAGATTTACTAACAAATTATCGATTTAAAATTTAACATAAATATAGGTATTATCATTCTAAAAAAGTGTGTCAAACCCGGAATCTGTGAGTTTTTTATTTCCTGAGAAATTCGATGTCAAAGTTGAAAATTCATCCTCAATTTTCTGCTTTCCTAATTAAGATACAATGCTCAATTTTAATGGAAATTGTTTGTATTGTTTTATATTTTGAAGATATATTAAAAAAAAAATTTTTTCAATCGTGGGCCGAGAAATTTTGCAAAAACCAATTTTTGAACCAAAAAAATTGCGATAACTTTTCACCGGATAGAGATAAAAATTTTTTAATGCATGCATTGGATTTAGATGGCGTGGCAAATGAATATTTAGGGCCCAAATTTGCAGACGATGCTTTTTAATACTTGTACTTTACCTGTGAATATTTTGGATCCAAGAAATACACTTCCATAGATCTGTGAACCTTCAAAAATTGGGCCGAATCTAATCGAAAATAGCTGCTTCAGGCCGCTGTCGAAAAGGTTGTCATAGTTCAGGCGCATTATTCATTGGCGCTTCAAGGAAACTTATGCATCACAAGTAATATTTATAATATTGATGTTGTTTTATTAATTTATATGATAGTAACAATTTATTTAGTCATAATAATTATTAATTTGTTTATTAACAAAATTTTTACAAAAAATTATAGAGAAAATCATACAAATATGCAATTATATATTACATATTCTACTGTTTACATTATTATTATATTTTTATATGATTTGCTTATAGACATTTTCATAAAAATTTTGTTAATAAACTATTAGTTTATGTTACATTTTTGTTACTGACGAAGTCTATTTTTCCATGGAGGACTATGAAATTATTTATTTTTATTAATTTTCTATTACTTCGGGGTATATTTAGATGTTTGTAGTGGATCCGAAATAGTCAAGGATTGTATAAAAATCTCTCTAAAACTGTCCGAGATAGAAATGGAAAAAGTTTTAGACAATGATGTTAGTAATTTAATAGTTCCCGCAAACTATTCTCATTTTTGAGATATTTTGAAAAAGCGCAAAAATTGTGTTTCTAAAAATCCGCTATAATTTCTTCATTTTTCAAAATTATTAAAATCCATAAAAACATCTTTGGAGCTTCTTGTTACGTGGAACACCGCCTAGCTTTCAAATTTAAATACCACATTTCGGATTTCTAGAACCATCGTCAATATTTATTTTTCTTATGGATGTCATTAAAAAATAAAAAGTTTAATCTCTATTCCAGCAAAATGCCAGAAGAAAAAAGCAAAATAGCGAAATGGTACGACGGGAGAAGCGTCCTCCTCACGGGAGGGAGCGGCTTTATGGGCAAAGTTATGTTGGAAAAACTGTTGTACTCCTGTGATGGAGTCAAATGTATCTACATACTTATAAGGGCTAAGAGGGGGAGGACACCCAGTGAAAGAATTGAAGATATGTGGCAGTTACCGGTGAGTAAACAACATGTTCAAGTGATGGACATGCTATAATATATAGAAAAACAATGATGTTTTGGTATATATATATATATATATATATATATATATATATATATATATATATATATATATATATATATATATATGCTAACTTAACTGCAAAGCTCATAATAAATAGTCGAGTAAAGGCGAAGTACGGGTGTTAAAGTGGGGCGTGTGGTTCTGAACACGAACTGTGGTTAAGGAGGCTCTTTAGCATGTAAAACTGTTATTTTACGGGTACACACAAGCCACAGTAAATCCCATTCCATTGCTTTTTCCTATAATATTAAATAAAGATTATTTTCACCTAAAAAATCATTTTTATTAACAACAGCTATTTGAGAGGTTGAGAAAAAAGGACCCAAATGCCATAAAGAAAGTAGTCCCGATCGTAGGAGACCTGTTCACCGAAAATCTCGGGCTGGAAGATTCGGATTCGAATCTGCTGATCGAAAACGTTTCCGTGGTGTTCCATATGGCGGCAACTTTGAAACTAGAAGCGACCCTGAAGGATGCCGTCGAACAGAATACAGCAGGTACTGTGTCGATCTTGGACTTGGCCAAAAAAATGAAGAAACTGGTGGCGTTTTGTCACATTAGTACCGCATATTGTTCACCTGATATTGAAGTGTTTGAGGAAAGGGTGAGTTACATAAATAATAAACACTATTTTGTTTACAGGAAGTTTAAGGATAGGATAAGGTGTTTTCGGTCTAATAGTGAGCAGAAGAATAGAGCATCCATAAATTTTGAGGTCAGGAATTAGAAAATTTTGGGGGCGTTAATCTAAAATTCTAAAATTATATGCTGGAATATGCCTTATATACAGGGTTACTCGAAAAGCCTTGTGTAAAACGCTAGCATAAATTCGTGAGGTTTAAATATGAGGCTTTAGCCCAGTTTACTTTCGTCCAAAAGTTGATAGTTTCCGAAATACAGGGTGTCAAAGCTATAGCTCGTTAACACTTTTTGTAAATTTTTAGCATGGTAATAACTTGATTTGCACTAAATCTCGCAATTTGGGATCCATTTTGTAAGTATTTTCAATACACGCAAACTGTATTGCGTATCACTTTTCTCTATATCCTGCATTTTTTCGAGAATATGGACTATTCCAGAAAAATTCTATTTTTTAGCCTAATTTTTGAGAAAAAAAAAACAATAAAATTCCAGGTATTATTTTTTTAGGTTTTTTTTCACTTCCATTTCTTGGTATATTATTGGTCTCGGTATGTCGAGAATGAATATTTTATGATGTATTTGATGCTTATTTGGTCCATGGAAATTAGACTCAAAAAGAGCCGTTTTGGGGAAAAAATGTAACTAGCGATTTTATTGCTGAAAAGGGTACATTTTGGCATCACTAAAAACGTACTTCGATGGAAATTCATATGGTCCATGGCTTACAAAATGGCGGCCCAAAAATGGTCACTTTTTTTTATTTTTTCCAGTTTATCTTGAAAGATAAGGGTTGTATGAAAAAATATTTTAAACAAAAGTTATAGATAATTAAAAAACCTATCAATTGATATAATTAAAGTTATAGGTGGCGCTACTAGTTATCGAAATAATTTTTTTTTTTCTCGCAAAATTCCATTTTTTAAAATTTATAATTAAATGATGTTTATTAATTAATCTTAACTAATACCGCTTCAGAATTCTAGGAAATGATAGATATTTTTGACCCAAAAAAGTGTGTTTAATTCGAAATTTGTGAGTTGAATAGTTTCCGAGAAAATCGAGCTCAAAGTTGAAATTTCGATGGCAATTATTATCCTTCCTAATAAAGATACAGCAACCACGTTGACAGCAATTTGTTTGAAATGATGCATATTTTCAAGATTTATTTTCAAAAAATTTTTTTTTGATTTTCCATCGAGAAAATTGCGAAAAACAATTTTTTGCACTCGAAAAATTGCAATAACTTTTTTGTCAGTGTACTTACGATTATTCTAATACGTCTATTAGATTTAGATATATTATTTCCGATCTCTGGAAAAAAAATTGTTTTACGATATAATTTACCTTTTTTTTTAAAAAAAATCGCAACGTCGCAGTTTATAAATACATTTTTTATAGAAGACATTATTGAATATTTGTAGTTTATCGAGAATTTTTTCGGTTTCACGAAAAACATCCCTGTAAGATCTATGGACCTCTGAAAACTACCCACAGAATCTATCCGACGGTAGTCAAATTGCGCGGATACAGCTAGTCAGCGGGTTGTTATGCTGCAGGCGTGCCGCTCAGCTACGGACTACACGCACATATCACTTTGTGCGACTGATAATATTTTGGAGTAAAGTATATTCTAAAATTGTAATATTTAGAATATATTATTAATAAAAAGTAATTTCTGATTTTATTAGCAATCCAACATTTTATTAAAAAAATACAGTTTGAACAAAAGTATACATAATATAATATAATAATACAAAAGTTATATCTTATTTTATTTTTGAACAAAAAGTGTACATATATAATTTAATAATACAAAATATAAAAAATATACATTAGTATGGTTCAACCGCCCTTACCTTTCATTATTTTCGTCGTCAACATTCATATCATTCTCGTATACATCATTTATTTCATTAATAACATCAACTTCAGCCTCATCATCATCATTCTCTTGAACAATATCTTCGAGAGTAATGATTTCGGAACAATTATCACACTGACCATCGCAATTCTCACATAAATCAGTACAGGGTGAGTCAACGATTGGATGAAGTAAGTTTGTGCCTTTTCGGTGAAATTTACAAAGAAACTATATTTATTGTTTGATACAGTTTATTTTTACGCAGATTTTAAAAATATTTAGGACTCTATAGGGTGAGCCAAAAAACTAGGACAGCATAAAGTTGTATTTTTTTAAATAGAACACCCTATATACGAATCGTATTTTCGATTTAGCTTATAATTTTAAATCTTTTTTATTAAGGGTTTACTATAACAAAACTTTATAGTTTCTGAGATAATTAAGTTTAAAGAAAAAAAGCCACATTTTCAAGCATCAATTCAATCCTAAATAACGTTTTCAATTTTGTGACGAATATATTCAAATTTGGAATTTAGCAAGGCCAAGGACAAGTTAACATAATTTTTACCTAATATTTGCAATAAAAGCTACAGGGTGTTGAACACATCGGCTCAAATTGGAACAAGTTTAAATGAATAAATATCTTTTTTTTTAAATGGTACACCCTGTATATTTTCATGTTATTTAATAGAGTAATAAAAACCCTAAAATTTTTGTTCAATATATCCTATACCTATTTATAATAGTTTTTGAGATATTTCAGTTTTTCTTATTTTCCATACTTTTTTACAGAAATAGTCTTCATTATCATAGTAGCCATGTAAAATAATAAAAAGAAACTACAGAAACAAACAGAATGTGGTTAAATATGATGAAATACATTATTCGTTATATTACAACGGCAATAGTTTAATTAAACATAATGTGAAAAAATTAACACAACAATAACGACAAGGCAAATACATATTTACTTTTATACTAAATTGAAACAAAAAAATTACCTATTAAATACTGAGATTAATTATTTCTTTTTAATAAGTGTTCGAATAAACGACCCTCTTGTGCAATGCACAAATTTAGTCTTTTTTGCAGATTTTCTCGGACCCTGGACAAAATTAGTGGCGTTATTGTTCTACAGGTATCCCTAATCCTGTTTCGCATATCTTCCACTGTTGTTGGTGGATTAACATACACCTTATCTTTAATATAACCCCATAGGAATAAATCTAATGGGGTGATGTCGCAAGACCTTGGTAGCCACTCAATGAAACCCCCACGTCCAATCCATTTTTGCGGATATCGTTGGTCCATAAACGCACGAACTTCACGATGGTAATGCGGAGGCGCACCATCGTGCTGGAACCACATACTGTCGAGCTCATCCCTATCGAGACCTTGAAGCAGTTGGGGTAGTTCTTCTTGTAGAAAGTTCAGGTAACTATGGCCATTAAGTGGTTCATTAAAAAAGTGGGGTCCAATAATTCGATTATGATGAATACCACACCAAACATTTAATGACCAGTGGTTTTGATGTTGCACCTCTCTAATCCAAAATGGGTTTTCTGTGGCATAATAACGCATGTTGCGTCTATTTACGGCACCGTTACTTCTAAAAGTAGCTTCATCACTAAACATTACCTTGCATAATAAATTTGGATTTAATTGAATCTCCGCATTTATTGTACGACAAAAGTTTACACGACTTTCAAAATCTTGTCCATGCAATTCTTGGTGTAATTCCATGTGATATGGATGATACCTATATTTCTTGGTAGTACGATTAGCGGTGGATTGTGATGTTTCACATAATGCTGCTAACTGACGGCTACCAATACAAGGATTTTCCTGAACATTTAACAATACTTGTAGTTCTTTTTCTTCATTAGTTACTGGTTTGTTGACCACTTTACGTTTTGGATAATCAACAGTACCAGAAGAATCAAATCTTTGCATTAAGTTTTGAAAAGTATGGGTATTAGGCTGGCGTCGATCAGGATACTTCATTTTGTAAATTCTTTGAGCAAGAAGGCAATTTTTTTGAGCCTCTCCTATTGTATAAATCATATCTATTAACTCATTCTTTGGAAAATTAATTTTACAATATAAGATGAATGCAAAAAAAAAACCAAACTACACTACATAAAAACCAAAAGAAGCGATTGCGGTTATAAATTTGACACACAGAAAAATGTTCTTTTACATTGTTTTTGCCATGGCTACTATGATAATGAAGACTATTTCTGTAAAAAAGTATGGAAAATTATAACAACTGAAATATCTCAAAAACTATTATAAATAGGTATAGGATATATTGAACAAAACTTTTAGGGTTTTTATTACTCTATTAAATAACATGAAAATGTACCATTTAAAAAAAAGATATTTATTCATTTAAACTTGTTCCAATTTGAGCCGATGTGTTCAACACCCTGTAGCGTTTATTGCAAATATTAGGTAAAAATTATGTTAACTTGTCCTTGGCCTTGCTAAATTCCAAATTTGAATATATTTGTCACAAAATTGAAAACGTTATTTAGGATTGAATTGATGCTTGAAAATGTGACTTTTTTTCTTTAAACTTAATTATCTCAGAAACTATAAAGTTTTGTTATAGTAAACCCTTAATAAAAAAAGATTTAAAATTATAAGCTAAATCGAAAATACGATTCGTATATAGGGTGTTCTATTTAAAAAAATACAACTTTATGCTGTCCTAGTTTTTTGGCTCACCCTGTAGAGTCCTAAATATTTTTAAAATCTGCGTAAATATAAACTGTATCAAACAATAAATATAGTTTCTTTGTAAATTTCACCGAAAAGGCACAAACCTACTTCATCCAATCGTTGACTCACCCTGTACATTTCAGACCATCACTTTTACCTGTGCATTTATTATTAACACATCCAACACAATTTAAAAAAAAAGCTTATTAAGTTCTATGTAATAATTTTATAAGATAATATTTTACAATTTTTCTTACTTTTGTATAGAAATATACACTGTTTCGTAATGATTTATATGTCACTTTCAACGATCCACCACGTGTTCAAATACTTTTTTAAAGTTAAAACCTGCGTGAGCTTTCACTAAAATGCTTTTATTTAAATGCCAAAAATATTTGCAATAGTGGTTTTACAAATGTAATGAGTTCAGTCTCTTGCAAGTTAAATTATTCAGACTGTGGAAGTATTTATCGTCGCAGTCTTCATTCAATTAATCTCTAATAATTTAACATTGAAGCGACAAGTCTCTAAAATTTATTTTTTACTCATTCTAAGTCTAGAATTTATAGGGTTCATCTAAAACCATCAAATTCCCCCATTTTTAGGTATACAAATGTAAAGACGATCCAAGACAAGTTATCGAAATGGTCAGGTGGATGGATCCTGAAGCTCTAGAACTAGCAACGCCTAAAATTATCGCACCTCATGTCAACACGTATACTTATAGCAAACGATTAGCTGAAACCTTAGTAGCAAACGAAAAGGACAACATGCCCGTTTGTATAATAAGACCTTCCGTAGGTATGTAATATTACAAATACTGACATAAACTGTTATTTTTACAAGATATTAATTGAAAACTAAAAGTTATATGCACTTTTTTACCTGCATATTCTGCATCACACATTATACAGGGTGTCCTGGAAAATGGGGGAAATCCTCTTAATATGAAAAAAACACGTGAAAAGAATACTACAAGCTTCCAAAGAGCTGCAATGTAATCAAGTTTTTTAAACATACTTATTGAACCACCATTTTTTTAATATGATGTATTACTCAGTAATCTGCGGGAGGGTGCACTTACTTTTAGTGCCGCCACTGATTGTTATAATTTATATTACATTCGTCAAGAAATATATGCTTATATAAATAAGTATATCGTAGTAAAAATTAACAATACAAGGTGATTTTTCAGGAACTCTATCGATCAATTGTAGGAAGAATCTAAAAATTTGACAATGTACTAATGTGCAAGGGGGACAACCGGCTAAAATATTTTCAAGATGGCGGTACTTCCGGTTATACCGAAAGTAGATGTCAACTCGCTTATTTTAAATAGAACATCCTATATATTTTTGATTTCTACTTAAAATTCTAGACATATTTCATGTACAGTATTTTATATTTAAGTCTCACCGTTTTGGACATATTTAAATTTTTATGTCAAAAATGACTTTTGCTGACCAAAACTTAACTATAAATTTTTCCTATAAAAAAGTCTTTATTATTTAATTTGGGGTAGTTTTCTTGTAGACGCTGGTTCTCGCATTTGTAAAATAAAAGAATTTAAAACATTCCGGTGTGAAGTCTCCGAATCCCGTGCCTTTGACGTCAATAGAAGTCGCGTGATCCGCAGGTGTTCTTTTGCTTATGTTGCATTCGTGAGATTCCAAGTACGCAAATTTAGGATGATAGGTGATTAAATTGTTTACACATTCCTTCACGAAATTCTCTAGCTAGCAATTAACTCCTGTCAGTAATTAATTAAGAAATATTATTTATTGTTGTTTTTCGCCGAGATTTCTAGCCAAATGTTACTTTCCAACTATAAAGCAAATTCTTAAAAAAATATTGACTTATGTATGTTTTTCGCAAAAGCAGCTAGCCAAGGCACGTACACAGAAAAAAGTCCCGTAGATTGCGACGTCACTATATAGCCCGAATTTATTGCAAGAGGCAGTGTGATTTCAATCTTAGAAAGAGTTAGTTCAAAAAGTACTTAGACAGTGCCAGTAGAGTGTTTTGCAGTACGGTGAAAAAAAGTTTTAAATACGGTTTTAAATATAATTCTCACAGTAAAATTTTCGAGTGTGTTTTGTAGTCCAATAAACGGTTTATGGGGAGTTTTAAAATGGGTTAAACTAAACTTTTAGCTCGCCCTGCGTCGCCGCGACGTGTGGGTAAGATAAATGCGGACTATAAAATATAGTACCTAGTAGGAAAGTGAGCGTTTTGTCTAATTTTAATTTTGTTAAAATAAAATAGAAGAAACTTTATAGTTGCTCCCTAATTAAGTTAAATTATTGTTGATTTCTTTTTGTAAACTAGTGCCGCTCGTACATAATTTTAATAAAACTTGATATCAGTATTTTAATGGTAAGAAAAGAGTTTATAAAGAAGTTCAAAGCAGTAGTAAGTACTCTAGGACCTCGTCCCGCTCTCCCTTATTAAGAGAAGACGCTCTAGCCCCTCGGGAAGTGGAAAACTATATGACAGAAGAGATAAAAGAAGAGCTAGGCGTTACAGCAGTGTTGGTTTATGTATCTTCGGATATCAGATCGCGAATGTATCGCATGTTCTTGAAATAACTCTGTCACATTTTCCATAAATAATAAATCAGTTTAAATAATCTTCGTGCGTGCAATTTAATCGCCCTGGCACGATTATTATTAATGAATGTCAAATGGCAAGAAATAGTGACAATCTAGAGGGTTCGATTGTTTTATTTTCGCCACACTTAGCCATCATAACCAACTAATAACAAAACTTAAAAGCCGCACAGCATTTTTACAGTACAAAAATGTTGAATTGCCAATATTTTGAAAACTACAAATTTTTAGAATAGACAACCTTATACAAAGTTACCCTTATTTTTAATGCTTAATACGATAAAATTGTAAAAATAGGTGCTCTCCATTTGAAAAAATTGACTTTAGACGATTTTTTAAATATAGTTTTTATTCTTCTTTTTTGACCACTCTGTACTAATAATTTTCAAAATATCATAAAAAGACTACTAAAGTTAATCTTCGTCTACAATAAAACTAACCCAAATTAAATAATAAAGACTTTCTCATAGGAAAAATTTATAGTTAAGTTTTAGTCCGCAAACGTCATTTTTGACATAAAAATTTAAATATGTTCAAAACGGTGAGACGTGAGTATAGAACATTATACACAAAATATGGCTAGAATTTTACGTAGAAATCAAAAATTCAATAATATATAGGGTGTTCTATTTAAAATAAGCAAGTTGACATCTACTTCCGGTATAACCGGAAGTGCCGCCATCTTGGAAATATTTTAGCCGCCTGTCCCCCATGCACGTTAGTACATTGTCAAATTTTCAAATTCTTCCTAATTATAGTTTTCTTACAATCGATTGATAAAATTCACGGAGAATGCGGGACCTCGACAGACCTAATGGCAGTACGCAGCGCACTCTAGTGTCGAAGCCCATTAAAAACTTTCGGAACGAGAATAGAAATTATATGCATACAACGTTGCCGAACGTAGGACGCCCCAAAACCGAATTAAGAAACAGTAAGTGTATTTGAAGGACGCCCGGAAATCGACAAGATGAAAAATATTGATTTGATTGAAATATAACAATAGAATTATTTCTTTCTGCGTGTATAAGGAGCGTGATGTTGAATAACTTTAAATACGTTATTTCCTCCTTGCTGAAAATTTGTCAGGTGATTTTTGACATAATATTTTAAGTAATAAAAATAAATCAGCTGTTAATAAGTTTTGGGGTTGGATTTGTTTATTCTTAGCGATCGGAAGGTCCTACGACGATCTGCGGGTACTCAAATCAAATTTTGAGATTTACACTAGTAGGATCAAAAAAGAACGAAATAAAGTAGTACTTTTAAATTGTTGAAATAGATTAATAAAGTTAACACTCATTTTTTCGTTATAAACAAATAGAATACCGCTTCGACAAATAACGATATCGAAATGCTGATAACCGGACGTGATAGCTGAGATTTCTGCGTGAATTAAATATAAGGCTGTACGACCAATAGAAGCCGAGATAAAGTTTTCTTTTTAAATCATTGTGGCGTTGTTTAAGGAATTATTTTGGCACGAATTCACAGGATATTGCTTAAACTATCGTATGCGGAAGTTTTCGACTCGATTATTTGAAAATTGTTGAAGTTGCAGCTTTTCCGAGAGTCAGTGTGGGTGCGGTGGTTGGGGCGGAAACGAGACTCTGACGCGTCAACTTCCTTTTGCTGGAAAAATTTGAATTATCTCGGCCAATACTAGTATACGAGGGGGATCTAAAAGTAATTGGAATTGGGCTGCAGTGGGGAGAGACTGTGAGTGCATCGATTCGCCCGTGAGAATTTTTTTAGTAAAACAACTTTTTCCATTTTGCCGAAAACGTGATGACAGATTGTCGAGAGCAACGCGCGGCTGTGAAATTTTGTTTCCTGTTGAGGAAATCCGCCACGGAAACTATTGTAATGCTTAAGACTGCTTAAGGGGATGATGCCCTAAGTAAAACCAGAGTCTACGAGTGGTTTTCACGTTTTAAAAATGGAGAAATGTCAATTAAAGACCAACCCCGTTCAGGACGCCCCTCAACATCAAGAAGTGACGAAAACGTCGACAAAATTAATACTCCCGTTCGTGAAGACCATCTCCGAACCATTGATCAACTCTGTGAGATGTCTGGAATGTCATGGAGTTCAATTCAAAGGCTTATATCCACAGACTTGCACACGAGAAGGGTTACAGTCAAAATTGTCCCTCGCCTTCTCACAGAGCTTCAAAATCAGCTCGAAGAGGACCCTGAATTTTTTTCCAAGGTGATTACTGGTATTGAATCATGGTGCTATGGATACGACACCGAAACAAAGCGGCAATCAAGCCAGTGGAAGACAGTTGACTCTCCTCGTTCGAAAAAAGCTCGCCAAGTGAAGTCAAATATCAAGACAATGCTCATTTGTTTCTTCGATTACGGAGGTGTTGTGCACGCGGAGTTCATTCTCCTGGGTCAAACTGTTTTACTTGGAGGTTTTAAAAAGAGTATCCGGAAGAAAAGAGCAGATCTTTGGCGCACAGATGACTGGTTCTTCCATCATGACAACACGCCGGCCTACACCGCCCCCTTCGTAAAGCAGTTTTTGACCAAAAACGGCATGATACCGATTGTCCACCCTCCTACTCACCGGATCTAGCACCCCGTGACTTCTTTTTGTTTCCCAGACTAAAAAGGGATATGAAAGTTTTGCCACTGTGGAGGAGGTAAAACAAAAATTGCTGAAAGGCCTAAAGGACATCCCGATAAGTGAATTTAAAAACTGTTTTGAACAATGGAAGAATCGTTTAGAGACGTGCGTTGTAGTCAATGGAGAATATTTTGAAGGTGATCAAAATTTGGTGTAAATATATTAAGAAATAAAGAAGTTATGACGAAATTCCCGTTTTTTTGGGTCCCCCTCGTATGAATTAAATGAAGAAAACCGACTTGTCAGTCTTAATTATTAAATAAAAATATATTTTCGGAACAAAATTCATGTTAAATTTACCTCTGTGAATTACTTCTGCAATTTAATGTTTTTTTTTAGTTGGTCCAGCTGGACTTGAACCCATAAAAGGATGGGTGGATACGCTGAATGGCCCGATGGGTCTCTTAGTAGCAGCCAGTAAAGGCGTCCTCAGATCGATGCATTGCATTGGAACTAACAAAGCTCAAGTTATTCCAGTAGATTATGCCATAAATGCCAGTATAGTAATAGCGTACAAATTAGGAACGGAAAAAAGGTATTTAGAACCAGGAAATTGTACGTGTTTCTTACTTATTTGCACTCATCAGGATACACTTATCATAATTAATTTGTTTTAGAACCGAAGAAGTTCCTGTATACAATTTGACGCAAGGCGATGTGATACCAATAACGATGGGAGAAGTTTTGGAACTAGGAAGGGAAATGGCATACAAATACCCCTTCGAGATGCAAATTTGGTACCCTGATGGAGACATAAGATCGTCGAAACTGATGCATATAATATGTTGTATATTTATGCATTGGCTGCCTGCGCTCTTTATAGATTTCCTAATGATTTTGCTGCGACAAAGACGATTGTAAGATTTTTATTAATATATTCGTAATTTTTGTTTCAGAGGGCTAAGATCAAAAAAATAGTGGCTCAAAAAAGAATATGAAAACGCGATAAAGTTAACCAACAAGCAATTTGAGTTTTTTGGGCTTAAAATGTTCGTATAAGTGGCCTTTTTGAAAAACTCTATAACCCCATGATTCCATGAGCAAAATAACCCAAAAACTTGCCTCATCTTAATAATCGGTTAAATTGAGGTATTTGGCCCTAAAACCCTCACAAAATGTTAATCTCAAGACCCCTTGGTCTTATAACCATCAAAACCCCATATAGCTCCATAAGCTTCTAAACCCCTTTGATCGAAAGCATCGCACTTTGATTATGTTTCTATAACTCCATAACCTTGTGATCCCATAGCTCCTTGACCCTAAACCACCAAAACCCCATAACCCCATTCCAGAATATGACCCATTACAAATTTGAATAAGCATTATGTTTTAGCTGCACAATGTCGAGACTTATTCCAAAAACTACGTTATCTCCTCGTCAGTATCCAAAAATCCATAAAAATCATAACTTAATTAGTCTCATTATTTTTGTAATTTATTCAAAATGAAGACAATAATGAATAAGCAAAGTTAGTGACCTTAAAATTATGTAGTTATGAATTTTATGGAGTTTCTGGATACTGATGACAAGGTAATGTAATTTTTGAAATCAGTCGTGACATTGTCCAGATAATTGGGCATATTCTAGAAAGAGAAACGGTCATCATATCTAGAATGAGGTTATAGGACTTTGGTGTTTTAAGGTCAAGGGGTTATGGGACTACAGGATTACGAGGGTATAGACAGAATCAAAGTGCGATGGTTTCAATTAAAGAAATTTAGAAGCTTATGGGGCTATATGGTTATGGGGTTTTGAGGGTTATACGACCAAGGGGTCATGAAGTAAATAGTTTAAAAAGGCTTTAGGGCCAAACAGCTCAATTAAAGCGATAATTGAGATGATACAAGTTCTATAAATCATATTGTGGGATCACTTCATCAGGCTTTTGGGCTATTTTGCTTATGGGGGATATGGAAAGCTACAAAAATAGGCTAAATGCCAAAAGAATTATCCTAACATGCAGAAAATAAATGTCATAAGTTGACATTAAGAGGCTACGTGGAGTAAGCGTAGAGAGAAATTTCATAGTAAATTTGTTGCATGAGGTTGGCAACATGAGGACCAGAAAACCAGAGCAAGATTTGCGAAAGTGTTGTGAAAGTTTAATGTGGTCATTGGTCATTTATTTTTTGTTGTGCCGTGCAGTGACATTGGTTAAATTTCGGAATATATATTTCTGTATGTTATCAAGACATTTGTGCCGACTTTTTATTTATAACAATGCATCAATGTATGGTATTGTTTTGTAAATTCCGTTGATTCATTATTTTCGGTAAATACATCTTTTATATTTTGGTAATTATTTACATTATGATAAATCTGGGAAAAAAAATCGACACTTACCCCTTATTTCGAGATCCTAGAACACGATTTTGGCTTTGATTTTTCACTATTTGTCCTCAGTTCCCCGGAAAATTTAAAAAACGCCAAGCGTCACTTCACCAAGGACTTGCCGAACTTACATATTTATTTTCAACGGTACTAGTTCAAATATCATGTATGAAATATATTGCAACTATTTTTGCACAAATTTTAGTGCAAAAATTTTGAAAAACTGGTGTTTACAACGAAAAACCAAAAACACGTTCTGGAAAGGCCATTATCCATCAGACTCGCGAAAACGACTAATATTCGTTTGACACGTTGCCAGATGTAAATTGCTTTCTTGGTATAAACTATAAAATTTGTCCATCTCAATCAACAACATGGTTTAATTTTTGTAATGTTGTATACAGTCTCAGGAAAAAATTAATCTTATCCACCCAAAATTTTTGGTTAGTTCAGATTTAGCTTGATTATGGTTAATTTGTAAAACTAAAAGTAATCGGAACTAACCTAAATTGACCTAGATTTATACTTTCGTAATATAAACTATAAAATTTATCCGTTACACTGAACAACATAGTTTAATTTTTGTAATAGATAAAAAAGGGTTAAATTTGAAAGAAAAGGATATATGTGAATTTCACAGGAATCGTATTCGCAATCTGACAACAGCGCTAATTTTTCGTTTTTTAGGAAGGAGTCATACCACTATTTAATGGCGGAAGCCATTTTGTTTTGATATAATGAAATCTGGTGAACAGGGTTGCAACAATTCGTACTTTAACTCACTGATTTTCGGGACGGTTTTTTGAGCTGAGTGAGAGGGTACGTTGACTAGATGAAAAACGATTTTTTTTCTTCTGTAAACCAGATCTTTTCTCACAAATTTACAAATCTCAGTTCATTGTTTTACCATTTTAGAGGTACTCCATGAACATAATTAATTTTGCATCCCAAAAAACTGCTGCACTTTCTTGGCCGATTTCTGGTCCCCAACTCTTTTCGGAGCCAAAGTATCGGATTCACACCACTCTAAGCCTCTTGTTTTGCTTTAGGATCATGGTGGTAGACCCAAGTCTCATCCACATTCTAAAAGGCTCCCAATATTACTGAGAAAAGCGCATTCAAATATATTTTTGTTCCATTGTTAGCGAATCAGCACCCATTGTGCATACAGCTTTCCGAAAATCAAAACTTGCTCACACTACCCAATGAGATCCCTAGGGATTCTACTAAATATCTCTCGATTAATCGACAATCTTCCAAAACCATATCTTGTATTTTGCTATGATTGATGTTGATGCACTGTTTGGACGTCCTTTACATGGATCGTCTTCAAGACTTGTTCGACCACGTTTAAATTCAGCCACTCATCTTTCTATTGTTCTAATTAAAGTTGAAGGGTTCTTATACATTTTTAATAATCGTTCATGAATTTGTTTTGGTGCTACTCCTTCCAAAAATAAAAATTTTATCATTAACTGCATGATATTCATTTTTTTTTCATTGTAAAAAATACTATGACACGTCAACTTTGAACAGTGTCGTAGTAATAATGCCCCTGATGTTAAAAGCATATAACTAACGAGCTGTTTGCGACCACCTAAAATGTACGGATGTTTCGTCCCGATACTGGTGGTGGACTCATTAGTGGGATCCACCGATATCTTTCCCAGACCTCCTTGTACTTTCCACAAACTTGGACCTCTATTTAAGTCTAGTTTTTTTTCCAGAAAGCGGTGGTAAGATGTTGGTTCCACAACATGCCCCCCCTAAGACATTTGCTTTCCGGCTTTAACTGTCGGACAGTCCAAGCCGTTAGAAAGCACAGGCCTGAAAAGGAAGTGGAACGGACATCCTAGGTGATCTTTCCAAAGTAGGGTACCGGGTTTAACACAAAGCCACGACTCGACGGCCTTCCATCTTGTCGTCACTGCTCGGGCGCCATGTCGTAGTAATGCCCCTGATGTTAAGAGCATATAACTAACGAACTGTTTGCGACCACCTAAAATGTACGGATGTTTCATCCCGATACCGATAGTGGACTCATCAGTGGGACCCATCGGTATCTTCCCCAGACATCCTTGTATTTTCCACAAACTTGGACCTCTATTTAAGTTCAGTTTTTTCCGGAAAGCCGTGGTAAGATGTTAGTTCCACAACAACAGCAGTATATATGAGAGAAGGAAAGAGGAGGAGTAAGAAGAGTAAATCATCAACACTTTTCATCCTCCTCCTCTTTTCTTCTCTCATTATACTTTTCAAAAAACCTCGTATCATCAACACTTTTCATCCTCCTCCTCTTTTGTTCTCTCATTATACTTTTCAAAAAGCCTCATATACATCACCTTGAGTTTAATCTTAAAGTTAACAACATGGCTGACCTTCCATCGAATCCGATCATAGTAGGAGATCTAACATTATGTTTGACCTTGAGGTGGATAAACTTATTTAACCATGAAGTCGATATAAAGTCCTACTACCAATGACTTTTCACTTTAGTAAATTTTCAACTAAAAGAGATAAATATCTCGAACATGCTTCGTTCATAATGAACTCTTCATAAAGGTCCCTCACAAAATTTTCAATTTTAGGCATCATCTTCACCATGCGATTTGATTAGTTCTTTTAATACAACGGGATCTCTAATATATTGATTTAAATGACGAACTTCATCATAAAACCAACTTAACTTCACTAATTCACGTATAAACTGTATAATATCTTTGTTTTGAAAATAACGTTCGCACAATTTCACAGCCTCTATATGGTTTTTCGATATATCCAAATAATATTGAAACCAAGATGGACCACTATCAACTGCATAATGTTCGAACTCAAAAGCAGAACTTTTACATTTCTCATAAAATTTTTGAATTAATAAATTTAATTTACTTTCGTTAGAAGCAGAAGACATATTTCATTTTAGTATATTTTAAGCTGGTAAAGTGTTGCTTTTATAATCAAAATTTAAAGAAGGGATACAAGGTCATGTTAACATGTATACGAAGTAACTCGAATGTATACGAAGTAACTCGAATGTATACGAGATAATTCGAATGAAAAAACAAAAGAGGAGGAGGGTGAAAAGTGTTGTTGATACGAGGTTTTTTAAAAAGTATAATGAGAGATTTGAAAAGTATAATGAGAGAAGAAAAGAGGAGGAGGATGAAAGGTGTTGATGATTTACTCTTCTTACTCCTCCTCCTCTTTCCTTCTCTCATATATACACTACTAACAGCTGTAAATATACGAATAAGTTGATAGATCTACATGAAACTTCACACATGTTCATCAAAGAGTAGCGAAATCTTTAGAAAAATAAAACGACGAACCGAATAGTGCCATCTCTTATCGGACGATAAAACCTATTGAACAAGCTGGTATTTTTATAACTTGCTTACTGCACTCTAGCAGCACGTTCCAACTTAATATTCTTGAACAAATTTTAAATTGTTTTCATCTTTTTCATAAGAAAAAGCTCAATAAATTTTTCTCCTTTTTAGTATGATACGAATCCAAAAGAAGATCCACCAAGGCTTGGAACTGCTGCAATTTTTCACTACGAGAAATTGGAACTTCGCCAACCAAAAGTTTTTAGCACTTTGGGATGAGGTAAAACAAAGTTATAATCTAAATATCGATTAAAAAATATGAATAAAATGACAAACATAAACAGAGAATTTACCAAGTGCTTGTACTTGATAAACATGACAAACATAATTTTTCTAATGTCTTTATCAAGTAATTAAATAATTGAATTTTTAATAACTATTCATTTCTACTTAAATAAATTATATTTGCAGATGGACGATAAGGACAAAAAAGAGTTCTCTTTGGATTTCCACGCATTATCAATTAAAGACTATCTGGAAAATTCCATTATAGGTACACGGGTGTACTGTATGAAGGAACCATTGTCGTCGTTGCAAAGATGCAGGATACAACAGAAAATGTATGCATGTATAATTTACTCCCTCACATAGTCCAGCTAAAGTAGGACCAAAATAAAAAGATAAAGCAAAAATTTATTCATTCAAGTTGCTCTAGTATGAGTGAATCTGAACGAGAACTACTAATTCACCATAGGCGCGCGTTAATAATAATAACGTTTTTAATTAATAAAATTTATTCATTTTGTTTCCAGAACAATCTGAATTATTTTAATAATGGACGTATTGGCCATCGCTAACTATAACTTTTTATCATCTTTCTGTCAAAAATGAACCGCGCCAAAAGTCCTGTTCTTCATACAGAAGTTAGACGGCTCTCTCATGCAAATGATCGCCTGTTTTTTCAAAAAAAAAAAAAAAACTGGAGACGTTGATGCTTTCAAATCTAATTTCAACCACCTAAAATGTACGGATGTTTTGTCCCGATACTGGTGGTGGACTCATCAGTGGGATCCCCCGGTATCTTTCCCAGACATCCTTCTTGTACTTTCAACAAATTGGGACCTCTATTTAAGTCCAGTTTTGCCGGAAAGCGGTGGTAAGATGTTAGTTCCACAATTTTCAATGATAAATATTTGTTTTTGATTTTTATTCCTAAAATACGAACGTATTATTTTATTAAATATTATTTTCTTTTTAGATTGTACGTAGTCCACAAACTTTTTGTCTTCACCCTGTATTACTACCTCTTCTACCTCCTCAGTTGTTGGATTCCCCCTGTGAAAATACTCTACGACTGTCTCTGGGATATCATCGCTCGTCTACCCGTAATTGGACTATTGGTATCACAGAAATCTTAAGATATTTTTAATAGTGCAGGGTTTATGGTAGTTCTGGAAGCCCACTGGGTTTTCGTAACCAATGAAGGCATAGCTTTATCAAAGTTTTTACATGATATTTTGACCCCCTGATAACGAATATTGAGGGTCAATTTCTGAAAAATGGTCAGCTAATTTGGTATAAATATAATATATATATATATATATATATATATATATATATATATATATATATATATATATATATATATATATATATATATATATATATATTGTTGTATCCGCGCGGTTTATAATGCCCCTGCACCCGGCTATATACAATCTAATAATTATTTGACCCAAAAGTTACAGCGGTGTTTCGTCCATGACGTCGACGGTTGGACTCATCAGCGAGTCCGTCGACGCCTTTACCCAGACACCCTGTGTTGACGTACTTATTATATATTAGATGTTGTATTTGTACTTATTTTGAAGCGGAGCGTGTCGGTAGGATATTAATTTTTTAATTGGTACTGTTTAATGCCCAGACGTCGTGATTTTTAGTTTCGATCCGTAGTACTACGACAATATATATATATATATATATATATATATATATATATATATATATATATATATATATATATGCTGGGCACAGAATCAGAGGGTCAAAATACATTTTGACAAACTTTGGTGAAGCCATGTTTTTTCATCGGCTATAAAAATTCGCTGAGCTCCTGGACTATGGTTACAATACCAAGTTTATAAGCGAAAATAATATAAAAATGTAATTATCTGGTAAGGCTGTTTAATTTTTTTTTGTCATTGTTACATTTGATTTTAAGAAAAAGTAATTTTTACATTAAAAATATTATTTTATCTCTGGTATTTTTGAACGTTTTCAGATGTGGTGAATGTTGTTACAATTTTCAATCTACTCGATTTTATCAAACTCATTATTATCGCTTCGCAGAAAAATGATGATATTATAAATGATTTTTATCTTTAGATTAGTGTTTTTTTTTAAATGACATATCCGGGTTTATATTAAAGCAATTTCTTTTATGTATAATAAATTTTGGAAATATTGAGTTGTAGTAAATAACTATTGTATATATTTTTAAATAAAGTTAAGAAAAATGCCAGTGTTTTATTGTATAATAGGAAAACTAGTAGCTTTGTAGAGCCGAAGAGGAATTTTTATCGATTTTTTCACCCGAAAAAAAAAAATTAAATACGAATCACCATAATAAATTTGTTCAAGCTCTTGCAAATCTACAGACTGTATCAAAAAGGTCTGTACAAAAACTGAAATTTCTGAGCCTAAAATATCTATGTACTATTTCATTCCCCTCTATCCCGGGATGTCTCGGTGCCCTCATGAGGGTGACTTTATTATTCTTACTCAAATCATTCAGTTCCTTTAGACATTCCCAGACCATCTTGGAACTGATAACTTGACCGTGATAATTATTCTCCTCGGTAAATTGAATACACCTCCTAATGGCATGTATGTCTGCCTGGAAAATGCTTGGCGACTTACCCAAGCCCTCGTAGTGTCTGTTGCCGGATCCATACACTCCTATTCCAGTTTCCTCCATTGTATTGGAGCCATCTGTATACCATATAGTGGATTTCTTGGTGAGTTTTTCAATGGTGTTTTTGTCCCATTCGCTCTTGCGGCTCAACTTTCTGTTGAAGTTTTTCACAAAGTTGAATTTCTTTTTTCATCTTCGGGCATGTCTCAGATTTGTTGATTTCTGGATGAGAGATTGGGCCTTCGTTTTATGGCCTCATATCTCATCATCCTATAAATCGTCCTCTTTGCCATATTCTCTAGAAATATATGTAGATGTGTGAGGTTTAGGATTACTTCCTTGGCGGCCGTTGTGCAGGTTTTCATTGCCCCAGTTATACATGCACAGGCCAGTTTTTGAACTTTCGAGAGTTCAGCACTGGTATTTGCCAGACTGGTTCTTTTTCTCCAGGAGGATCCCCCTCAATGTCTGTCCTGTCGTTCCCCTTAACTGTAAAATATATAATATCAGACGGTCCCTCATACAGAAATGCCAGAGAGAGGTACCTCACCTCTAATAATTTTGCGACTCTATTCTTGAGGTACATTGGTCTTTATAATAAAATTTAATGCAACCAACAATACTATAGAAGGCGCTAAATGTTCTGAGATACCGACGCGCCTTTGAACCATTAAATTAACTAACTAACTCTTTTGCTCCAGATCGCTGCCCCATATGGCCTCAGAGCGCTCAATAATTTACACTGGAATTTCATATTATCTAGCTAGGTATCGGTATCTTCGGAAAAAAAAATCCCATCAGTATCCAGTAAAATCAGTGAAATGCCCTGATTATACTGATCATTAGACAAGTCTATTGTATATGCAAGGTAAATATATATTTTATAATTTTAAAAATAAACATAATAATCATTTTTGTATTTGTAAAAATGTCTAAGTAATTGTTTATTACAAAATTGATATTAAATTATATTAATTTTAAAAAAATACGTTCCCATTTAAATATTTCCTTTTCGGTTACTTTTATTTTTTATAGCTTTGACACATAGAATGAGTAATAAAATTTTTATAAAAAAATTGAAGCGACTTCTAAAAGTGTATTTTTGTAGTCGGTGCCAAACTAATACCTGACAAAATGTGATTTGTATAAACAGATTAAAAATACTTTATTTGTAATTGCTTTCTTACCATAATTTGTATATATTACTAGTTATTTAAACCATTTACAAATAATTTGACGCCGACATCAAAAAGTTCAATTTCATATAAAAATTTATAGTTATTTTTCACTTTTTAACGCACTTTTAGGAGTCGGTTTAATTTTTTTATATAAATTTTATTTTTCTATTTTAAGTTTTACAATTCATTATGATATCCATAAATTATTTGAAGTAAGTACTAATTGAGATTAGTATACCTCGCAATGACTCCAAGGTGGCTAAAAAGTATCCATTTTATCCAAAGCTGTAAATCACCATTAAAAATTCTTTGGTTCTTAGAGTTTTCCAAATACCAGTAAAATTCAAATATTTAGTCTATTATAGGAAATCCACTATCTTAAATTTCAAATTAATTTTAGATTGGTAATATAGGCCCCAAAACCTTCCAATATCGATGTTTAGAGAACTTGAGATGTAAATTTCTTAGCTCGATATATTCTATACTGCATATTGAGTTTGTATACGTCTCAAGAAGGCCACAATATCAATTTTCAATATTTAAAGAACCTGAGATGTAAATTTCTTAACTCGATATATTTTATGCTGCATATTGAGTTTGTATACGCCTCAAGAACCCCACAATATCAATTTTAGACAAAATCGGAATATATAAAATTTTCTGTCCCTCATATTGTATCTTATCAACCTAATAGTTGTAAAAAATTAACTTCATATTCGTAATACACGACCCCGAAAACCATCTAATACCAAATCTGAAAAATGCGAATAAGGTAAAATTTTCAACCCACCATATTGCATCCGCTATATTGAATTTCAAAAAATTATTTTAAGTCTTAATCTAATCTAAATCTAAACCCTTCAAAGCCCCCTAGTAACAATTTTGGATGAAATTTAAAATTTCTAGACTTATTTCGCTATTTACATCCTCAAAAACGATTCAGTCCCACCTTTGAACAAAATCGAAATATGTAAAATTTACACCCTCAAGAACCCCCTATATCAGTTTGGGAGAAAATCGAAAAATGTATAATTTTTAGGACACCATATTGAATCTGCCAGATAGAGCTTTTCAAAAAATATTTTAAATTTATAATAAACACTAACAAAAATACCCCAATACTGATTTTAAACAAAATCGGGAGATCTAGAATCTTTAATCCGCCATCTTGGATCCGCCATATTGAATATTTTAAAAATAATTTAAGATTTGTTATGTACGACCCTGAAAACCCCCTCATACCAATTTTGCAGAAAATCAGACAAAATTAAATTTTTTTGTCAACCATATTGGATCCGCCATATAGATTTTTTTAAAAATATTTTCACATTCGTTGTGCACGACTCCAAAAATTCCCCCATATCAATTTTGGAGAAAATCAAACAAATTTAATTTTTTTGGCCGCCATATTGTCAGCGCCATCTTGGATTTTACTGCACTAATTTCGTCCAAAAAAATATGGGACCACCACAGCAACTTCCTGAACATAACCTAGAAAATTTCATTCAAATTAGTGCTGCCGTTCCGGAGTAATCGGTGTACATATTAAAAAAAACATACATAGTCGAAGAATTGAGAACCTCCTTCTTTTAGAAATCGGTTAAAAAGCTTTGCTTCTGTCGCGTATCCACTTTATCTCACTCTTTTTCCAGCATGATAAAATAAATTTACAAGGAATGAGATTGAAACTTTTTCTCAAGATAAAAACAATGAAAACTGTGTATTTCTTCAATATTGTCGATTTTTCGAGGGTGAGCAATGAGTTTTGTAGGATGGGTGGTGTCCACCCTTGCTCCTCCCTATCTACGCCCATACATATAGTGCGAGAAGTTCGTCCCAGGGCAGATTGTCTTATTACATAAGTTGTTTTTTGTTGAAACTGCACGTTTTTGACAACGAAAATTCAGGAAAAAACAAAAGAAAATTGGTTTTCTTGCGTCGAAAAGTCACACCATTCTATTAGTAACATCACCTGATTTTGGGACGTGTGTCGACCTGATCAGTAGAAAAACGTCGCGTTTTTGTGGAAAAGTAGCAGCAGATCAAGTTTAACGAAGATCAATTTACAGCAAGAGGGAAGCAGTATGAAGAATACCTTAAGCAACACTTTGAATCGCTGCTCGAGTTTTGGTCTCTAAAGGCTGTTTTCACGGCTGATTTCGATAATCCAATCGTTTTCATTGGCTAAAACTTCTATTTTTGAAAAGGGTCGATTTTCAAACAGGATTTATCAAGTCTTCATCATCAAAAAAACCCCATTTTTGAAAAGAAGAGTTTCTCTTTTCTTTCAGATCAACGACGATCTTTCTGACAGCAGCATAGGCCTTCCAGATCTTCTAGAAGAGTCACTAAACCTACGAAAATAAATTGGTTAGGCGCGTGCGTCAGGGAAGTTCGACTATAATACCCCTATCCGTTCGTGACAATATCCGATGTTCTCTGAATAGGCTATCATTGCACACCGATAGTTGAAAGGCGGATTATTGATGAAGATTCCAGGATCGGTTTAAATAATGTCTCTGGGTTTTCCCCTTTTTTACAATAGAGTGCGGACGTAAGGAGTACCTGCTTACGGACTCCTAGGTAAGGTTTCGAGATAAGAGACCCCAGATTCACTTGTGTTCGGCCAAAGATCGCATACCCTTCGTATATCTGAAAGAGGTTGCTGTGGAACGGGATCGGGCAACTAAAGATCGCGAAACTTTTATACCATAACTTGAGTTTTTCCATACTCAACCAAACAAATTACTTATCAAAAAACAAGTAATTTTTCACGGGAAATAAACGACAAAGGCATTCTTATTTTTCGTCAAAAAATGAAAAATTAGATAAAAAAACTTCAACCCTCCAGAGACATTACGCTCGATAAAATTTCAAGATTTTATTTCAGGAACCATTTGACTTGTTTTTCGGGATTATCTAATTTTTGCACTTGTTTTACCGAAGGGATCTTCTTATCCATACATTTTTTCGAACTTAAATTTGCGACAAAGTCTGAATTACCCATACTTTTTTGCGACTGCGATCGAGAATTTTACTTGCTTTGCGGAAGATAGAAAATTTACGCTCAAATATTCACGAGAACTCGGGTTTTTACGAAAAGATACAAATTACCTCTTGCGGTAATAATGAGGTATTCAAACAAGATAGATATTTTTTTGGAAATAATAAATTAACATTTTTTTCATTAAGTTAGGTATTTCATTGCGGATTAAAAATTGGCCACAACGAAAAAGTTTACTTAACCCTGCCCGTACCAATTATTTTTTCAAACAATAATTAGTAAACGAACTCTTTAAAATTAAAATTTTTGGATTTTTTTTTTAAAGACATATAGAGCATTTCAGCTCTTCTCACAGATGCATACCTATAACCCTTTTTTTGAATTTTGGCGAGAAAAAATATTACTTTTTTCAAAATTTAAGAGCATGGTTCATCTTTCACAAGTGCCATAAATAAACAGTAAGAAAGGTGAGACGGCTTGGCTTCTCGCTGGGTCGGGCGGTTATGGTGGCTCCTCTCCGGCACCATCTGCGTGGAGCCCCTTTCAGCAACCTAAACAACAAATGTTCACTTCCACCCAAATAAATATCTTACAAAAAGAGTAATAAATTTTGAGATCTTGTAGAAAATTTAACTGCGAAACTTTGTTCTCTCTTTAAGTTTTCTCTAAAGGGAATATTTTCAGAGTTATAAGAAAAGAAAAAAAACACGTTTTTTAAAATTTTTCTTACTTGTTATTAAATAAATAAATATAGCGGTATTTTTTGAGAAGGAGCATATCTTAAATATTGTTATGGGCATTATTCTGGAAGGTTTGGAGCAAAAATTAGCTCGCCCCATCTCAACAGCCAAATCACACCGGATTTGTACAGATCAACCCGGTCTATTAACTGAATTTACTGCCTAATCATATTTTTTTGTAAATAAAACTCAAAATTATTACGTGCAACTTCGACGAGACTGACAACAATAACAAAAAAATATATTTTTCTTTGAAACAGTATAGATAACCTGTACAAAACATTTTTTAAGTGCGCAAAAATCTAATATTTCACCACATTATTATTTTTAATCGATATACCACTGACAAAGAATAACAATAAACAAGGAAAAAGCATAAATAATGCATGCATTCCCTGAAAAAAAGGAAGTTTTCCCAAACAAAATAATAATGTTGCACAACTTTATTAAATCCAAGCGACCAAGCCTTCCGACGATAACAACATTATTCGGTAGAACGTCTTTCTTTCTCTATCTCTCTCACACAGATACTTTATGCTAGACAGCGAAAACGCATGCGGAAATGGAAAGTATATAATACAAAGGCGCCCAGATGAACTTATTTAGAAGTTCTAAAAAGTTTTTGGGTGAACACAGAATACAGGTACGTAAAAAAGCCTGCAATCTTAGAATTTTCGGCGGTAAGAAGTGAACTAAGAAGTTAAATTTATAACGGGAAAAAAGCAGTTTCGCATTCACCATTTTATTTTTAGAGATATTGTGCTTATTTTGATAATTTTTAAATTTACGCTGATAGCTTCATTACCAGAGGAAGACTTAATTAATACTAATTCATCTTTTGCGCGAGTGAAAAAAACATAGTGCAAGAAATTTCGCGGCATAAAAGTAATCAAATTTTAGGGAAAATTGTATTAGTTACCCGCAAAGTGCAGATATTCGGCGTTGTAATGATAGGCTGACTGATTAAAGCCTGAAATTTACGTACTAATTGTAACAGTCTTTAAAATTGTATCAAGGTTTCTTTACCTGTATAACCGGATGAAAATATTTTGTCCGGTTGCCCCCATCGACATCAATATATTGTCAAATTTTCAAAATTTCTCTATCCATATTCCAAATATTCACACTATACGGCACGGAATAATGCGGCCAAAATACGTGACTTTCAAAAAGTTATGGGGGTCTAGTATAGTTACTTTTTAAAATTATTTTCGTATTATACAGGGTGACCCAAAAGCTCTGAAAGTATCAAAGTTGTGTTTTTTAAATGGAACTTCCTCTATATTATTGCATTTTTGGATTCTCCGATCAAAATAAGTGCCTATTTTAATAAGGTTTATAGTACCTAAACCTGAAGGGTTTTTAAATAATTTGAATTTTGACAAAATCTAACATAATTTTCATGTTTCAAATACTTGAGAAGTATTTCAGTTATGTACTCGCAATTTGCAGTGAAGTATAACAATAAATTATATTTTATATCCCAATTATAATAAACTTGCTGTATTATACAGGATGTCCAAAAATTAAAACTAATCCAATAAGAACTTTAAGCGGCTAAAACTTGATTAATTTAAATAGAACGCTATACTTTTTATCTTACCAGAAAATGTACCTTTTATATACCTGCCGAATGGTATAAGGGTGTTCTATAGCTAAGTCTTCGCGTTTTAACAGAATACGCCAAATAATCGTTTTCTACACCATTTTCTGTTTTTTGAATAGATATTCTATTGAATCTAGTGGCCCATGACATTTAGAAACGTCAGATAATTCATTTAATCTGTCAGTTTAGTCTGCAAAGCCAGTTGCTATAATAGCGGTATTATTTTTTTGTAACTGTGAAACTTCATTTATTGAATTGAATTATTTGAACATTGTTGTGTTATTGCTTCGTCAAAATGAAGATTTATCCAAAGGAAGAGCGTATTGAAATTATTTTTATCCTTGGAGAATGTTATCAAAATTGTTTGTTGGCTTCTCGAGTCTATGCTCAAAGGTTTCCTGAAAGAAACCATCCTAAACCAGTCGTTTTTGTGGGACTATTAAACCAGTTTCGGGAAAGTGGAAGTGTCAGTTATAAAAAATTTGTTATAAGAAAATCTATTACTGAAGATGAAGAAAATGTTTTTACTGTACTTGGTGCAGTGATCGAAAATCCCAATATTAGTCAGAATAATATATCCGAAAATACTAACATTAGTCAAGCAAGTGTTTCAAGGATTCGTAACCAATACAGATTTCATCTTTATAAAATCTAGCTTTGTTAAGAGCTTCACGGAAATGATTTTGACAAGCGAACTGAATTCTGCTTGTAGGTGTTAGATAAAGTGGCAGAAAATGAACACTTTTTGATAATGTGTTGTTTAGTGGTGAATGTACTTTTCATAACAATGGTGTCGTGAATAGACACAACTTCCATGACTATTCTGATTCAAATCCGCATGAATACAGAGTTATGAGAAACCAGAATAGATGGTCGGGTAATGTGTGGGGACGAATACTGGGTCCATACTTAATTGGACCCTACTTTTTTGAAGGACCTTTAAATGGTTTGATGTTTCGCGATTTTCTTTTACACCAACTTCCAGTGCTATTAGAAGATGTCCTTTTATATATTAGAACAACTATGTGGCTTCAACTGGATGCAGCTCCGCCTCATTATCATCGCGAGGTTCGGCAATTTTTAAATATCGACTTTCGAAACAGGTGGATTTGGAGAGACGGATTTCAAAATTGGCCTCCGAAATCTTCGGACTTAACTCCACCAGATTTCTTTTTATAAGGATACATAAAAAGAATTGTCTACAATGCTCCCCCGACAGCACCACAAGATATGAAAATACGCATCAGAGACTCTTTTAAACTGTAACCCCGCAAATGTTGTCCAGAGTTAGCAGTGGTTTCAAAAAAGAATATGTAAGTGTTTGGAAATGGATAGTCGACATTTCTAACATCTATTATAAATATTTTGCTTCTGTTGTGTGCTATCATCAATATGTTATTACCATTATTGCTGTTATAACCTGTTGGACGACTATAAATGGCATACCGAGTTTTTGAATATTTATAAAGATATTCCTGTTTATTATTTTTATAGTTGTAAATTATCTGACGTTTCTAAATGCCATAGGCAACTAGATACATTGGAACATCTATTCAAAAAACACAAAATGGAACAGAAAACGATCATTTGGCGTATTCTGTGAAAACCCGAACACTTAGCTATAGAACACCCTTATACCATTCGATATGTATTTAAAAGGTACATTTTCTGGTAAGTTAAAAAGTATTGCGTTCTATTTAAATTAATCAAGTTATAGCCACTTAAAGTTCTTATTTGATTAGTTCTAATTTTTGGACACCCTGTATAATATAGCAAGTTTATTATAATTGGGATATAAAATATGATTTATTTTTATACTTCACTGTAAATTTCGAGTACGTAACTAAAATACTTTTGTTTAAATCTAAAAATCTAAAATGCAATGATATACAGAAGGTTCTATTTAAAAAAAAACACAACCTTGATACTTTCAGAGCTTTTGTGACACCCTGTATAATACGAAAATAATTTTAAAGAGTAACTATAGTAGTTAGTTAGTTAGTATATATATATATATATATATATATATATATATATATATATATATATATATATATATATACAGTGCCTTCATTTCAAAACGAACCATCCTTAATAACTTTGTTAAATAGAAAAATTTAAAAAAAAGAAAAAACACGTCAATTTAGATATACAGGGGGAAGTTTAATTTTGCATTTGTTAAAAGTCTGTCAATCACCTCCTCACCTCCAGCTAACCTCACTTTGATATGTCAAATGGGAACCCCCACCTTGTGACACATCATTGTAAGCAGCATAAAATTGTCTATCCAACCGTATAAAAAAAATTAAATCGGTTGACGTACAAGCGAACAGTGTGCAAAAATGTCTTGTAATAATGCATAATATATCGGCCTCGAACTTTAGTATGTCAAATGATTACCCTATAGTGTGATACATCATTTTAAAGGGCATACTATCTCCTATTTAGCCAATAAAAAAAAACAAAATCTGTTGATGTACAAGCGAATAGTAAGAAAAGATGTGTGGTAATAATAGACACCTTATCACATTAAACTTTATTATGTCAAATGGCTACTTCATAGAGTAAAATATTATTTTAAATTTAAAATAAATATTTTTTTAAAATAATAAACAGTTAAAATATTTGCGAGAAAAAAACTAAGCCTGTTTTAAAATTCATCGCAAAATTCATAGCAGTCTAATCAATCTAGTGTATTTATTTCAATGATATTTTTTGCGGTACCGGATAGGTACAAAAAATCACTGCAATAAATAAAATTTTTAAGATCTTTAAACACCAGTTGTTTATTATTGTTAAAATTGTCATTGTGACGCCTAGTTGAAACGTGAATATAAATGGTGTATACGCTAGCCGAAAGAATAGAAATAATTTTTCTCTATGGAGCTGAAGATCGGTGCGCTCGTAGAACCGCCAGAGCATTTAACGAGAGGCATCAAGACAAAAACGTGGGCCATAAATATGTACTCGAATTGGTACGAAAGTTTGAAGAAACGGGATCCGTTTGTAATAAAAAATATATTGAGAAAAGGGTTGTAGATGAAGCATGCCAAATCGAGGTACTAGGACAGTTTGCAATAGATCCAACTTTATCCATCTCAAAGGTCGCAGATTTAACCAACATTTCTGCTGGCTCTGTGCATAAAGTTTTAAAACAAAATAAGTTTTTTCCCTACAAAATTCAAATTCTTCAAGAACTCGGAGAAGACGATTTTGATAGGAGAATTCAATTTTGCGAATTAATGTGCCAACGAATTGACGAGGACCCCCATTTACCTAAGAATATCTGCTTTAGTGATGAATCAACTTTTTTTCTAAATGGACTGGTTAACAGACATAACTGCAGATACTGGGATAATGAAAATCCGCACCTTTTCCGAGAAGGGCATACTCAATATCCCGAAAAAATTAACGTGTGGGCAGGAATTTATGGCAATGAAATCATCGAGCCATTTTTTTTGGAAGATAATTTAACTGGGCAAATTTATTTAAACCTTTTAGAAAACACAATATACCCTGCCATTGTGCAATCTTTAGAAAATCAAGTGGATGAAAATGCTGTTATGGTACTAAATGAAAATAATTTGCATTTCCAGCAAGATGGAGCTCCCCCGCACTACGCTTTGGCAATTCGAGAGTGGCTTGATGAACATTTTCCAGGGACGTGGATTGCCAGACGTGGTGCAATTGAATGGCCAGCACGGTCTCCAGACCTAACCCCTCTAGACTTTTTTCTTTGGGGGTATTTAAAAAGCAAGGTTTATAAAACCCCACCTGAAAATATTGACGATTTAAAAGATCGAATTGTTCGGGAATGTAGAGGAATTAGCAGAGAAACCCTTGCCAATGTTCGTGGGGAATTTCAAAATAGGCTTTTTTATTGTCTCGCTAATAACGGCGCACATTTTGAACATTTAATAAAATAATTTTCTTCAACTGAATAAAACTGAATAAACTGCTTATATTTAACACACATTTTTGCATCCTAATTGCCTATAACGTCTATTAACTTAATTTTTTTTGACATCGTTGGATAGCAGATCGTACGTCCTTTAAAATGATGTATCACACTATAGGGTAATCATTTGACATACCAAAGTTCGAGGCCGATATATTATGCATTATTACAAGACATTTTTGCACACTATTCGCTTGTACGTCAACCGATTTAATTTTTTTTATACGGTTGGATAGACAATTTTATGCTGCTTACAATGATGTGTCACAAGGTGGGGGTTCCCATTTGACATATCAAAGTGAGGTTAGCTGGAGTTGAGGAGGTGATTGACAGACTTTTAACAAATGCAAAATTAAACTTCCCCCTGTATATCTAAATTGACGTGTTTTTTCTTTTTTTTTAAATTTTTCTATTTAAGAAAGTTATTAAGGATGGTTCGTTTTGAAATGAAGGCACTGTATATATATATATATATATATATATATATATATATATATATATATATATATATATATATATATATATATGTATATATTGACACATAGGATGCTTAGGGTATAAGATTTCCGGTATTCTTTTTAGCAGATGTATTTATTTTGATATTGTTTTTTTTTTTGGGGGGGGGGAGGAGGATATATATGCCAAAAAAAACAAGATCGAACCATTAATTACTTCCGTACTGTCAGGGTCAGGGAAGAACACAATCATTGATATGGGCCCATTATGGTCCATTACCATACAGTTAGTTTGATAGTATTTGTAAAGTAAAAAATTAACAGCGAGATTCACTAAGAAGATTTAAGACTTAATCCCGATCTAGTTGTCATGAAATTTAACTCTTATAATCGATTAATTTTGTTTTGCTTACGTCAGAATTTATATTACATATGTCAACAAATAAATGAATATATAGGGATATTAAGAATAAGAACCTGGCAATAAAGCCTTGAAATATGTAAAAGAAATAGTTGTATTCCGAAAATGAATAAAGTTCTCCATTTTTGCAGGTTCAGTAATAAAACAAAATGATTTTCTTATGCTTGTATTTTTAGGGTTTAAAACTTGTTTGGCTTATTGTTGCTCTTGTCAGTTTAAGCTCTTTGCTGTCAATTTAGGGTGGTTTTAAATTTAAACCACGTTAGTGAATCCGGCTGTAAATGTTTTGTTTTATTACGCAACCGTTTCAAATTTATACTTTTATTACTATTTAGGTTAGTTTATAATCTGCAATAAACGCTATATTGTATGTATAGAATATAATACAATAGACTCAAATGTATTTACCAAAAATATCAAATTGACCACTATGATCGCGTCACAACTACCCCCCCCCCCCAACTGTGTGGCAAATTATTTTAATAAACTATTTTAATTTTTCAGAATCTTCAATCATGAAACACAAACGCATACACCCCGACTTGGTTTTGTTGGCGGAAAAATACAACGTCAACAAAATGATTTGCAGGAAGTGCTACGCGAGGCTTCCCCCCAAGGCCACCCAATGCAGAAAAGAGAAATGTCGCTCTACCGATATACGTCCTAAAAGACGACTTGAAGATCGGAAAGATTAATGTTACAAACCAGGATAGTGACAAAGTCAATTTGACTAATCATCTCCTGATGGGTTCCTGTTGGAATAATAATAAAAAAGAAATATTGCATTTGTGTTTTGAATTGGGTTCTTGAAGGATGGTGAAAATGAAGCGTGCAAAAAGAATAAAATAGAGAATATGTATGTCTTTTGTGATAACTTTATAAATATACCGAAAAGAAAGAAAAAAAAACACTCTTTAAACAAAATAATTTTTTTTTAATCTCTAAAAGCCTTTAAAAATAAAGTCAACAATGCAAGTCAAATAGCCACAGTTTAATCAATTGTTTTTTATTAGTTTTACTTTAAACTTTTCACAATATTTTTTCCCTTCTCCATATTAATAACTCTGACATCTGGCAACAGCGCAGTAACTTAAAACGAGCGGATTTTCTATATTCACCAACATAAGATTGCACCATTGCTTTTTGTTAAAAAACTTTTGTTTTGAATAAAGAGACGTAGACTAAAAAGTTTTTAATTAAAACATTATTACTCTTAGATCAATCCCAAATTTCTTGGAAACGAGTTAACTGAATTTAATGATTTTTGGTGCATGATCTAGCCTACATCTGGGAGCTGATCATAGACTACGTCTCCTAGGGCTTCCTAAAAAGCATTTTTATTATTGGGCTTCCTTTTATTTATATATTATAAAGGAAATAGATGTTAACTTGCTTATTTTAAAAGGAACACCCTATATATTATTGCATTTTTGATTTCTACGTAAAATTCTAGACATATTTTATGTATAATATTCTATACTTAGGTCTTACCGTTTTGGACATATTTAAATTTTTATGTCAAAAATGACGTTTGCGGACCAAAACTTAACTGTAAATTTTCCCTATGAGAAAGTCTTTATTATTTAATTCGGGTTAGTTTTCTTGTAGACGAAGATCGACTTTAGCAGCCTTTTTATGATATTTTGAAAATTATTAGTACAGAGTGGTCAAAAAAGAAGAATAAAAATTATATTTAAAAAATCGTCAAAAGTCAATTTTTTCAAATAGAAAGCATCTTTTTTATAATTTTATCATATTAAGCATCAAAAATAAGGGTAACTTTATATAAGGTTGTCTATTCCAAAAATTTGTAGTTTTCAAAATATTGGCAATTCAACATTTTTCCATTGTAAAAATACTATACGGCTTTTAAGTTTTGTTATTACTTGGCCATGACGGCGAGGCGTGGTGAAAATAAAACAATCGAAACCTACAGAATTGTCACTATTTCTTGCCATTTGACATTCATTAATAATAATCATGCCGGGGTGCTTAAATTACACGCATGCAGATTATTTAAATTTATTTATTATTAATGGAGAATGTGATAGTGTTATTTTAAGAACATGCGATACATTCGCGATCCGATATCCGCAGAAACAGAAAACAACACCACAATATATATATATATATATATATATATATATATATATATATATATATATATATATATATATATATATATATTGTGCCCGTAAGGATAAAAAATTGTTAAAATTCACAGAAAATCCAAACTATTGATCGCAGAAGGATTGAATTTCGTTCACCATGGCTCACCACCCAGTTTTCGAGGCGATTGATCAATTTCTAGAATGAAATATTGAATGTCAAAATAACGGATTCAATATGGCGCATGTAAGTGTCAAAAATTGCTGAAACTCCAAGAAAACTCAAATGTTCTCGTGAATTTTGTGCAGATAAATTAAAAAAAAAAGTTGTAGGTAAAATTTTGAAAAGATACGTCAAAACGCTAAAAATTGAATTTTATTTTAATACGGTTATGTTTGCGGTCTCTTAGGATGTTCCAAAAACACATGGAACAAGAAAATTCCGGGTGGTAGTTACCTGTATTAAAATCATACATGGCCTAATTGAATTGCCATTTAATCTTTTTTTTTATTAAAATTGGGAATCATATCCTTGTAACCATAATCCGGCAAAATTAATAAACAATGATGATAATTTTATTTTTCTCCGAAACTATAGAGATAACCCATAATAACATTTTTTTTAAATGCCTGAAAAACCTAATATTGCACCACATCATTGTTTTTGATCGAGATACCACTGACAAAAGATAACAGTAAACAGATGAAAGCGTATAGATATTGGATTCCCTGAAAAAATTGAAAGTATGACCGCGCAAAATAATAATAATATTGCACAACTTTATAAAATCCAAGTGGCTGGCCTCCCGATGATAACACTACATTATACGGCGGGACGTCTATCTCTCTCTCGCTCTCTCCCACTTTAAGTTAACCAATAGAGACGCGTGCGTAAATGGGGAGTATATAAAACAAAAGGCGCCAAGACGAACCTACTTTGTTCAATTATAGAAGTTTGAAAAGTTTTTTGGTGAATACAGAATATAGGTACGTAAAAATATGCCTTCAAACGTGTGCTGAAAAGTTATTTTTATTTAACGAATAAAATTTTTGTGTGAATGTAAAAGAAATAGTGCAAGAAATTTTGCGGCATTTACATTTTAAACAAAATTTTGGGGGTGAAATTTACCTTTCATTCAGTTTATTTATTTACCAAGTATTACTTATTTGTAAACGTGTGGGTACAAATACGGCGTTCTAATTCTTCCTGAAATAAAGGGTTTTTAACCGGGGGTCTAGTAAACGGCTTTGCGTCTACCTAACCCCGCAGGCTAACCATAATTCTGGGAATTTCAGTGATAATTCTCAAAATGGACTTCCAAGGATTCTTTTAATTACTTTACATCGAAAAATACCGGAAACAGTGTGTGTCTATCTATATGTACGGGGTGCCCATTTTCGAGATTTTTAGGAGGTATTGGAGTTATTATCAAAAGATATAGTGTTTCGGTTTTTACTTTAGTCTGCTGTTTTTTAACGAAATCAAAGATTCCGGTGTCAAATTTGTTATAGGTCAGGGAACGACGCGATTTTTGGGAGGTAAAAATGACTCAAATACTTGCTGCGATCTGATTGCAGAAATAGGTAGGGAAAGGTAGTAGAAATGACGTCTCATCTCGTGTCTCAACAAATTTTGGTTGGAACATTGTTTTTTTTTAACAAAATGATTTTTCCCCGGTTTTTTGAATTTTACGGAAAGTCTAAGGAATTTAGAGAAAAATATTCCAGAGACGAATTGTACCTCTTGAAAATATCTTCAAAATGAGTTTTTGTTTGTCCAAATTGGTCTGTAAAGAAAAAAGTTATTGCAAATTAAACATTAAAAATGGCTTATTTTTCAGTTGTTAATAACTTTCTTAATATTTATTGAATTGTTGTCAACTTTTACCAGAATGTGAGTTTTAAAGTGCTTAAAAAGTGTGCGGAAGTTGGGCGGTGTCGGTCCAATAGTTTTTGTAAAATTGCCATTATTTATTAGAAAAACGAAAAATGTGACTATTTTTGATTGGCTGTACCGTCGTCTAGGAAACTGCTATAGAGTTCTGTCAGTGCTCATTTTCTTCGTAAAGACTTAAGCTATTATGTAGTAAAAAAAAAAGTGGATATTTTTCATATTTTGTTTATGCAAAATCGTCATGAAGATATGGGTAGTTTTTGACTTATAAATAAACTAATTAACCACCGCATTTTTTGTATGATTTTTTAATGAAGCATATCATTGGAAAGCTGGTAAAAAAAATACGAATTTTGAAAAAAAAAGTCTCTACAACCAATAGGAGCCGAGTTAGCAATTTTTTTTTCCAAAAATCACAGAGCGATTATTTGTTTATATTAAGAGCTGAATTTTTTACAATTCATTAATAAGAGCCTAAAGTATATGAAATCATTCAATGGAGGTTAATTTATACATAATTAACTCTTCAGGAGATCGCTAAACTGAGGGTACGTGCTGAACGCCAGATAAAGTAAGTTGAAGGGAGTAACCAAATCTCACCGAGTACAAAGTGAGAGCGCTTCTTCAAATCGGCGCGCGCTTGAAAAATTAGCAATATCTCCGCTTCTAGATAACGTAGAGCTTTCATTCTTTGATGTTTTTGGGGTAGCTCATCGAAAAAATAATATTGGGCACATGTTCAATCTTCTCGGAACCTCCCCCCCCAGAAAATTGCATTTTTTATATATAAAATTTTTTTACTCGTTTTACATGTTTTTTCATTGAAAACAATTACATACCTTATTATATATATATATATATATATATATATATATATATATATATATATATATAGTTGGTTATTTTCTTGGGAATATGGTTCATTTTTATATTGAAACTACATATATACAGTAGTCATATTGTATATATATTTTTATTTCTCAGGACGTTTCGATTCTTTCGAATCTTTTTCAACTGATGCGGATGCAGAACAGAGATTTTTGTTTTAAACAATAGTTAATTACATCACAAACCAATTGTAGTCACTCACTCTTTTGTATATTCACTTTTTAAAAGTATTTTTAAAAGGCCAGTTAGAAGAATGGGCACTACATTTTTAACCCTATAACTGTCTTGACTTGACTGTTTAAAAGTATTTTTAAAAGGCCAGTTAGAAGAATGGGCACTACATTTTTAACCCTATAACTGTCTTGACTTGACTGTTTAAAAGTATTTTTAAAAGGCCAGTTAGAAGAATGGGCACTACATTTTTAACCCTATAACTGTCTTGACTTGACTGTTTAAAAGTATTTTTAAAAGGCCAGTTAGAAGAATGGGCACTACATTTTTAACCCTATAACTGTCTTGACTTGACTGTTTAAAAGTATTTTTAAAAGGCCAGTTAGAAGAATGGGCACTACATTTTTAACCCTATAACTGTCTTGACTTGACTCAAGTATACCTTGTAAAAATCATTCATCTGATACCAGAAGATTTTTTACGACTATTTTAACTTTATACTATTTAAATTGGTTCCTAATTTAGCACATGATAATGCTATATTATATGTATAGTCACGAATGCATGTAAATATGTATTTCGCAAAAATATCATATTTTTATTAATTTATTTTATTTTTTCAGAATTTTCAACGATGAAAAACAAACATATAAACCCCGATCTGGTGGAGTTGGCGGAAAAATACAACGTCAACAAATTGATTTGCAGGAAGTGCTATGCCAGGCTTCCCCCAAGGGCTACCAATTGCAGGAAGCGCAACTGCCGCTCTACCGATCTACGTCCTAAAAAGCCACTTAAAGACAGGAACGGCTAGAAAACTAGCTGAAAAACAGGACAGTGACGTGAATTTCACTAATCAACTCTATTTGGGTTCCTGTTGGAATAATAATAAAAAAAATATATTACTTTTGTGTTTTGAATTTGGTTTTTGGAAAAAGACGAAAATAAAGAGCGCAGAGAGAATGAAATAAAAAAATTATTATCTCCCTTTTGATAACTTTAAAATAATTATAATTATAAATCTTATATAGAGATGTGACAAAAACGACATAAATCTTCGAACATACCCCTGTAGAAGTAGCATAACATCAGAACTAGGGCCCGGTTGTTTGAACGCTGAATAACGTAATAATATTTTTATTTATATTTGAAAAAGTGTTGATAAACAGTAGATATTTAATTTCTTGGTACAGACATACCGATTTTATGCTATCCTTTTCTAATTGCATTATTTAAACGAGTATCATCGGTACGTCCTTCGAACATACCCCTGGGTACGTCAATTCTGAATATATGGTTGCCTAAATTTTTATTATTGTTATTTTCAATATGTAAACAATCTAACAATATTTACCGATAAAAATAAGTTTTTAAATCCTCTTTTTGTTAATATTAATTGTAAACTTCGCATTTATAGTAATTTCTAACACTTAAAAACACCGAAAAAAGTCACGACAAGCAATTAAACTGAAAGACAAGATAAGTAAATATGTTTATGTCTGTCAAACATCAAAAAAGCGTCTCCCCCACCGACCATAAACAGCCTTCAGACAAATCTATTGTTGTTTAAATCTAGAGTATGATCGAAGACATAAATAAATATCTATGAATAAATAAATAGCAAACAGACAAGTTATACAAGCCCTAGTTATAATTTGATGCGTCTACTTACCATCCTAGATTGTATATTTTGATATCCAACTAAATGTATAGCGTTAAAAATATCGCGTATCGAAAGCTAAAGTATCGATACTCTAAAATATCGTATCGCCCATCCCTATATTAAAAAGTAATTTTCTCTGCGGAAAATCACGAGGCGACCGGCATTGCAACTCTACCGATGTATAAAACGAAGCCAAAAATTAAAAAAAAATAACTATTTTATTAAGTTAAAAGTCCCGAATCTCTTCTTTCAATTTCTTGAATTTTTATTACCATTTTTTACTACAATGAAATACAATCGTACCAACATATTTTGTATAACATTGTCTCCTATGTTTTAAAAAGAAATCCAAGGGGTTCAAATTCAGGAAAAATAGATTCGACGCCTGCTGCATTAGGAACTGGATCTCGCTGACCTCCCCCCACCCCTCCCTCCAACAGTGAATTAATTCTGACAACTCGCTTTCACTCGTTATATTGTACTGCCTTGTATGCGAATACGGTTGGGATAAATTCGATCTTTTCTTTACTCTGATGATACAGTCTCCCCCCCCCCCCCCCCAAAGAGAGATTCTAGATTCGCTCCTGTGTGTACTTTGGAGCAAATATTATCAAGTCTATAATGAGAGTCATAGTTAAGATGCTTAGTTTTCTATTATATATAGTGTCGTAAGTAACGACCCAGCGGTGCGGGGGAGGGGGCAGCAAATCCTGGGGCGCCCTCAAGTCCCTTAATGAAAATGAAGATTATCTAAAATCTATACCACTGAAAAACCCCGGCTTTTAAATTTCAATCAGTTAGTTTTAGTGATGTCGATAAGACTATAATCAGAAATAAAAAATAGTAAAGGGTGTTTTTTATAGAGGTATAAAACTTTAAGTTGGCAACACTTTTTTAACTGGCGGCCATTTTGTCAGCTGTCAAGTGATTTATGTTTAGTTTGGTTTGGCATTTCAACATGAATAGACTGACGCCTGAACAATGCTTCTAAATTGTGCTAATTTATTTTGAAAATCATGGTTCTGTTCGAAATACGTATCGCGCACTACGTCCATTTTACGGTCAACATAATCGTCCATCAGAGCAATTAATTCGATTAACTATGGAACGTTTTCGCACCACAGAGACGTCGTACAGTGCGTACAGAAGAAGTCATTGCTGCTGTAGAACGTAGCGTAGAGAAAGACCCGAATCAGTCTATCCGCCATGGTGCACAGGAATTGGATATGTGTCCATTCACTTTATGGAAGATTTTGCGGAAAGATCTTAGTTTGTGTGCTTACAAAATCCAACTCGTGCAAGAATTGAAGCCACACGATCACCTAGCAAGGCATAGATTTGGTGAATGGGCCCAAAACAAGATTGCCGTTGATCCCGATTTTCATAAGCGAATTTTGTTTAGCGATGAAGCTCACTTTTGTTTGAATGGATACGTCAATAAACAAAATTGCCGTATTTGGAGCGATGATAATCCTCAAGTGTATGTTGAGACACCGTTATATCCAGAAAAACTGACTGTTTGGTGGGCTTTATGGGCTGGTGGAATCATTGGTCCGTACTTCTTTAAAAACGATGCTGGTCAGAACGTTACAATCAATGGTGACCGCTATAGAGCCATGATTACTAACTTTTTCGTTCATCAATTGAACAACCATGATATGCAGGAGCTGTGGGTTCAACAAGACGGCGCAACATGTCATACAGCTCGTGCCACAATTGATTTATTGAAGGAAACGTTTGGTAACCGCATAGTTTCACGTTTCGGACCCGTGAATTGGCCTCCAAGATCGTGATATGTGAAGTCGCTCGTCTACGCCGATAAGCCCGAAGCGATTGATCACTTGGAGTACAACATTCGCCGCGTTATTGCCGATATACGGCCACAAATGTTGGAAAAAGTCATCGAAAATTGGACCTCCAGATTAGACTACGTCCGAGCCAGCCGTGGCGGTCATATGTCAGAAGTCATATTTAAATTATAATGCCAGAATGTTATCTTTCGAATAAAGTAAATTTCATGTCAATTTAAAAAATTCATCTTTGTTTTATTCCATTTAAAAGTTCTATACCTCTATAAAAAACACCCTTTATTAGCAAAGATATTGAAGGGATTAACAAAAAAATTGAAGATATAAATCAATCTATAGCTTGCAGTACATTTCCTAAAGTTTTCAAAAGTGCAAAGGTGGTGCCCCTCTTCAAGAATAAGGGCTTCATTGATAACTGCAACAATTATTGTCCCATATCGTTGTTACCAATCTTGTCAAAAGTCTATGAACGAATTTTGAAAAATCAGGCTAATGATAACTTTGAATCAAACAAATTATTTGCCTTAAACCAGTTTGGATTCCGAAAGAACTATTGATCACTCCACTAGTAATGTTTTAGAAGGCTTTAAAAAATATCTCGACACTCTTGCATCCTTTTTAGACCTCTCAAAGGCTTTTGATTGTGTCACACATAGCATTATTCTAAAAAAACTACCCTTCAACAATTTTCAGGCTGATGCCATTCAGCTACTTAATTCATGTCGTGATCAGTATATTCACTTTGGCCAGTGTAATTCTAAAAAACAATCTCTAGGATATGGTGTACCTCAAGAGTCGGTATTAAGCCCCATTATTCCTCATCTATATAAATGACCTGGCATACTGTTAGGGTAAGGGAGTCATCACTGTTTTGTTTTCTGACGATTACCAAACTTCAGAAAAAAAAAACTATTTCAGTGGTTTCTAGTCAACACCTATCTTTGAATAACTGCAAATCACAAAGCATTAATTTTACTCTAATGAATAACGGTGAAATTATACAGCTTTTTCTACCTCAATGTGCAATGGAGGCCAAATTTCTGGGGGAAGAGGACCTGATTTTTACCTGTTTGTGTTTATCAATAGTAACTTTTGAGTTTTTCGGATAAAAACCGATTTATCTGGAAAACCGCCAGTTTTATCGCAATAAATTAAGTACCTTTTTTGAAGAGAAACGACAAAAGTATTAAAAAAATCAGTTATCAGCTCTGTAAAATGACACCTATCAAAAATTAGGCCCCACCGAGTGTGGCTGCAAGTCCGTTCCTGACGTCTCTGATGATCTAAAACATCTACTGTAGTATAGTTTAATGAGTTTTTATGGCCTCTATAAAATATTAAAATTTCATTAAATTATCCAAGTCGGTTCAAAACTTAAGAGTCGATAAGGTAAATCGCTGAGTACTCCTTTAGGGCTCTGTATTCCCGTTAAGGGGCATTTAAGGAACTTTTTTGACAAAGTAGGGTTATTGTGACCTCCCCTGTAAGCTCCCGAAACATTAGGAGATACTACCGGACACCCTGTATAAAAAATACATTCCCATTTAAATTTATTCTCTTCTGAAATTTGATACATACAATGCGTAAGAAACTTTACATCTTTCAGGCGTTTCACGACATCTCATTTTTTTTTTGATAGTAGGAGGTTTCAGATATGAAGAAATAATTTTAAAAGGAATGGTATTGAAACTTTTCTCAAGGTACAAAGAATGAAAACAGTTATTTCTTTAAAACTCTCAATTTTTCTACGGTGGGCAATGTCCACTCTTGCTCCCACCTAACTACGCCCATGGTAGAATCCAAAAATGAAATAACTTATAGCGTTAATTACAGAAAAAAAAATAAACCTTGTTGTAATGTATTTAACGTTGTAAACACAATGTAATTTATCTATCTATCTGTCTAATTCACTTTTCATTCATGTCCACGTACTATACTTATATTTCCAGGTAAAATTATGGAAGTGGTTGGCTAAAAGGTAGGTATAATTCGTCTAGAATCGACTTCTCCGTTCTTTATCATTTTTTATTTTAATAAAATTGTGTCCATAAAATCTGCGATTACAATAGATATAAGAACTGCTAATGTAATATATTGCGTAACATTGCCAGAATTTACCCATTTCTGTATTTTCTGTTCTCAAAATCCTCGCAAATAAATTCGAATATTTCGCCACAACCAGGAATAGGAAGTGATTTTCTTAATCATGTGATAAACTGCTAGAGCATTTGTTCCTAGTATGATATCCATTTATATAATATTCTAAGTACATTTCAGCAAAAAAAAATCCGCTCGAAACATTCAAGAACTTCGTGCTGGATAATCCGGGTCAAATATTTCTGATAACCCCAAAAACAAAAAGTAGCAAATTTACTAATAATATACACTAATCAAATAATTTATTTAATTTATTTAAATAGTGTAAAACAATATTTACTATGTATGTAGAATAATTCTGTAAAAAAATCACTTTGACTTCACTTCTGCTAGTGACTCTCCTGAGTCTTCAAATATTCTTTATATTTGGTTTCGTTCATCAGTTCTTGTAGCTCAGACTCGTTTGATAATTCTAATTTAAAAAGCCAACCTAAAAATGAAATTTACAACCATTATATTATAAAAAAAAATCGGGAAAATTGCATCAAAATGCAGGACAGGCACACAAGCTACATATAGTCCAGGATTCCAGTGGGTTTTCATAGCCAATGAAGAGACATAGCTCTACCGAAGTTTTTTATATGTATCTTGACCCCTTAATTACAAATATCGAGGGTAGATTCCCGAAATATGGCCAGATATATATATATATATATATATATATATATATATATATATATATATATATATATATATATATATATAATATTTTGGAGTGCTCCGCACTTTTTAACACGAGAATCATGTAGACTGACAAATTTTCACGTCCGCTTCGCCAATATTTTATTCTATTTTATTATATATATATATATATATATATATATATATATATATATATATATATATATATATATATATATATATATATTTTCTTATTTTTCTTTTCTTGGATTTTTCTATTTGTATATTTTTTAAAGTTTTTGATTTTCTTGGGTGTAAAATCCGTTTTATTAATAAAACTGCATATGTTTTATTTGTTATGCATATCTATTGACGTTTCGGTCACACTTGACCTTCTTCAGAATGATTTTTTATAACTATAATAGAAAAAGATTTTTTTGCTATATTATAACATAAAATTAATAAGTTAAATTTAAAACATACCTTATATAAGTTTTTGCCGAGGATCACAACTTAGACTATATATTGTTAACACATGGTTCACTTTTTGACGAGATACTACAAAAACCTTCCTTTTTGTGTCGCATCTTTATTTCAACTGAATTTTATTTTATGGGTTCCGGTGGTCAAGGGTTTGGATTTTTTTTCGCCTTAAGGGTCCTTGCCTGACTATTATTTTTTTCTTATTTTTGGAGTGATTTATTTTTGAGATCATTTTGTGTATATTTAATTTATTTGGGGGGTTATTTTAGGATATTGTAATATATTTTACTTAGGTGTTTTGTATCAGCTTTTGTATTTATAGATTTCTTATTTTTTTGAATTGCGATCATTTCATAAAATTCACGCTTTTTTTTATTGTTTTCTGTTTTGAGAATTTTTACGTTTTCAAAATCAAAAGTGTGTTGTTTTTCTGTACTGTGGTTTGTCAATGCGGTCTTATTATGTTTGTCGTATTTGTGTCCATTAATCCTGTTTTTTAGATGTTGACTGGTTTGGCCGATGTAAACTCCGTCACAATTTTTACATGGGATCTCATATACTACGGGTGTTTTTTTGTCTTTTGGTATTTTGCATTTTAAGTTACTAAAGTTTTTTTTTAATAGATTGTGTCCTTTGTGACTAACAATTATATTATGGTTTTTGAGGACATTTTGGGAGGAAATAAAACAATTTACAGACATACCCCTCAATGAATTTCAAAACGCAGTAGAACAAACGCTTACATCAACGTACTTTATCTACAATGATAAATTTTATAAACAAACAGAGGGATGCGCCATGGGTGCCTCAATATCTAGTGTTATAGCCCAGCTAGTGTTGGAGGACCTCGAAGAAACGGTTATATCCAATTTAGACATCAATATACCATTTTTCTATAGATATGTAGATGATTGTATAACAGCAATCCCAAAAAATCGTAGCGAAGATATTCTCAATAAATTTAATGCCTACCACCAAAAATTACAATTTACCATAGAAAAAGAAGAAAAAAATAAAATCAATTTCTTAGACCTCACAATTTACCACCAAAATAATGTCATTAAAACTCAGTGGTATACAAAAGAAACATGGTCTTCTAGATATTTGCATTATAACTCTCAACATCCTCTATCCCAAAAAAAATCGGTAGTAATAGGAATTGCAGACCGAGCCATAAAATTATCCGACCCAGAATATCGAAACGAAGCAATTCAAAAAGCAAAGGAAGCCTTATTACTAAACAATTATCCCCCTAAAATTATAAACAATACCTTCAAAAAAAGAATACACAAATTCTACAATAACAACAACCAAAACCCACAACACCAAAAAACAAAACAACAAAACCAATATGTTTCCATACCATATATACCACAACTCTCAGAAAAACTTCAAAATGTCCTCAAAAACCATAATATAATTGTTAGTCACAAAGGACACAATCTATTAAAAAAAAACTTTAGTAACTTAAAATGCAAAATACCAAAAGACAAAAAAATACACGTAGTATATGAGATCCCATGTAAAAATTGTGACGGAGTTTACATCGGCCAAACCAGTCAACATCTAAAAAACAGGATTAATGGACACAAATACGACAAACATAATAAGACCGCATTGACAAACCACAGTACAGAAAAACAACACACTTTTGATTTTGAAAACGTAAAAATTCTCAAAACAGAAAACAATAAAAAAAAGCGTGAATTTTATGAAATGATCGCAATTCAAAAAAATAAGAAATCTATAAATACAAAAGCTGATACAAAACACCTAAGTAAAATATATTACAATATCCTAAAATAACCCCCCAAATAAATTAAATATACACAAAATGATCTCAAAAATAAATCACTCCAAAAATAAGAAAAAAATAATAGTCAGGCAAGGACCCTTAAGGCGAAAAAAAATCCAAACCCTTGACCACCGGAACCCATAAAATAAAATTCAGTTGAAATAAAGATGCGACACAAAAAGGAAGGTTTTTGTAGTATCTCGTCAAAAAGTGAACCATGTGTTAACAATATGTAGTCTAAGTTGTGATCCTCGGCAAAAACTTATATAAGGTATGTTTTAAATTTAACTTATTAATTTTATGTTATAATATAGCAAAAAAATCTTTTTCTATTATAGTTATAAAAAATCATTCTGAAGAAGGTCAAGTGTGACCGAAACGTCAATAGATATGCATAACAAATAAAACATATGCAGTTTTATTAATAAAACGGATTTTACACCCAAGAAAATCAAAAACTTTAAATATATATATATATATATATATATATATATATATATATATATATATATATATATATATATATATATAGGGTGATTCAAAAATCGATCAGGAAACTTAAGGGGGTGATTCTACTTGACAAAATAAGGGTAGAGCTTCATATAATTTTTTTTCAAAATGTCATTCGTTTTCGAGTTACAAGCCGTCCAAGTTCAAGTTTTTATTTTTTGTTTTTTGAATTACTCGCTTACAGGAAAACCGATTTGACTAATATTTGAAAGATAGGCTAAGTCTTCTGCGCTTCATCATTTTAATAACAATTCACATTGATTGTTTGCCGCTAGAGGGCACTTTACCTACATTGAAAATTGTTTTTTTGTCATAATTTTTTAGTGTTGACAGCTACAGTAGTTTTTGGCATAATTTCTGAAAGACTGATGCCAGGCCTTTAAAAAAGGTGCTCTTTATTTACATCGCTAAACCCAACGGTTTAGACGTAAATCACCCTTAAAAATTAAGTGGTAAATTTACTTTTCTCATTTCATTACCACCAGCTACCAGGTAAATAGCTATCAAAGTATACTAGAGCTGTCAGTTTAACATCAAATAAATTCGCTTTTTAAACTATTTAATTTATAATCTTAAAATAACTAATAATGGCTAATCAGTAAATATTCATATTATGGATTATTGCGATATACATTTAATTGATAAAAATTAATGAAACAGTACTAAACAAACTAAAAAAGATTCTCAAAATGTCCCCCATTTTTTTCCATACATTTCCTAACACTCTTCAAAAAATGTCGCCTAACTCGATGAAAAATTCCTGGTGTTTCTTTAATAATTTGGCACTTTTCGATTATCCTGAAGCGAAGATCCTCGACGTTGATTACTGGAATATCGTACACCAATTGTTTCAAATGACCCCAAAAGAAAAAATCCATAGGATTAAGGTCTGGTGACCTCGCTGCCCATGCCAATGGTCCACTTCGTCCTATCCATCGCTCAGGATACGTTGCATTCAAATACTGTCGGACACGTATACTAAAGTGGGGCGGAGCTCCGTCTTGGAGGATCCACATGTTGGCCCTTACTTCCAATGGCACATCTTCCAGATACAATGGGAGACGATTTTGGATAAAATCTAAGTATACGTCACCAGTTAATGGGCCATCAAAGAAATGAGGACCAATAAGGTAATCTCCTATTATCCCTGCCCACACATTTAGTGAAAATCTACGCTGATGTTTCGTTTCTACCACATTGTTTGGGTTCTCGTAAGCATATGTGTGGATGTTGTGTAGATTTGTTATGCCATCACGAGTGAAACCAGCTTCGTCAGTGAATAATATGACGCCAATTAATCGATTATCGTGTTCATACTTAGCTAGGATCTGATTGCACATTTCCAACCGTCTCGGCCGATCATCGTCATAAAGAGCCTGCACCTTTTTTGAATGAAACGGGTAGAGTTGTTCTTCTCTTAGTATCCTCCATGAACTAGCCTGACAGAGCCGCACTTCATTCCCAATTTTTCTAGTACTAATACCTGGATTATCTTCAACGATTTCAAGCACTCTTTCTTCTTGTTGCACGTTTCTAGCAGTTCTAGGTCTTCCCCTATTTCCATTATAACTTTTAAAGGAACCACATTCCGCAAGCCTCCTGTGCACACTGGAAAATGTTTGAGCATGAGGGATATTTCTTTCCGGATAACTCTCCATATAATATCTTCTTGCCAACTCTGCATTACCATTTGCTTTTCCATAACAAAAATGGATATCACAATATTCGATATTTGAATATTGGTGATTAGCCATTATTAGTTATTTTAAGATTATAAATTAAATAGTTTAAAAAGCGAATTTATTTGATGTTAAACTGACAGCTCTAGTATACTTTGATAGCTATTTACCTGGTAGCTGGTGGTAATGAAATGAGAAAAGTAAATTTACCACTTAATTTTTAAGGGTGATTTACGTCTAAACCGTTGGGTTTAGCGATGTAAATAAAGAGCACCTTTTTTAAAGGCCTGGCATCAGTCTTTCAGAAATTATGCCAAAAACTACTGTAGCTGTCAACACTAAAAAATTATGACAAAAAAACAATTTTCAATGTAGGTAAAGTGCCCTCTAGCGGCAAACAATCAATGTGAATTGTTACTAAAATGATGAAGCGCAGAAGACTTAGCCTATCTTTCAAATATTAGTCAAATCGGTTTTCCTGTAAGCGAGTAATTCAAAAAACAAAAAATAAAAACTTGAACTTGGACGGCTTGTAACTCGAAAACGAATGACATTTTGAAAAAAAATTATATGAAGCTCTACCCTTATTTTGTCAAGTAGAATCACCCCCTTAAGTTTCCTGATCGATTTTTGAATCACCCTGTATATATATATATATATATATATATATATATATATATATATATATATATATATATATGTAATCGAAGGTTTTCGGGCATCCCGTGTATGTGCTGAGTCCCTCTCAGGACTGTAAGGCAGCTGACGTTTCGGTGAAATCCCATTCACCATTTTCAAAGCTCACTGTATGGCGTTCGCTCGTAGACGTATATATATATATATATATATATATATATATATATATATATATATATATATATATATATATATATATATATATATATATATACAGGCGTGGAAAATTCAAACCGAAACGTGAACGTTTTTTAAGTAAAATAAAGAAAATACTATATTAAGGAAGTGCAACAGTTTTTGCAAACTATATTTCCAGAGCGCCTCATAAGCATAAGGGAAACCATTCAACAATTTTTTTTCTTTGAGGTCATTTTTCCCAAAAAATTTATCAGCACAGATATAAACGTTTTAATAATTTAAATGAACTGAGACAAAAAATTAATGAAGTTCTTATAAATATAACCCGTGAAGTTTTGGCAAATACCCGAACGGCATTTTACAATAGACTGGGTTATTGTCTCGCTCAAAGTGGAGGCCTGTTTGAACACCTATTGTAGAATTTTAAATGTTTTTGTTAATTTAAATGAAATTTAACTATTTGTTTATTTGTTTACAATTACTGAATGTGTTACTTTTATTTTTTACCAGAATGTAAGTTTATTTTTGAGAATGATTTTTAATTTTAAAGTGGTTTATTAAGTTATTTACTTAGAAATTACCGTTACGTTTTACCAGTATTTTTATTAGAATCAATGTTTATTTTGTAACAGAAATACCAGTTTGCTTTATGCCCAACGGCCAACAAAAAATATTTTTTTTGCATTTCGACTTTTTGATGCATTTAAAACAATAAATGCATCAAATAATCATTAAACATGCCAAATACACTCGATTACGTTATAAGTTTAGACAAAAAGGTATAAACCCTCCCATTTGTCTCAAGCTACTGTTCGTTTGTCACGAAAACCTACTGAGCCCCCTGACTAATAATAAAAATTTATTTTTACAAGTGGGGCATGTGTATCTTCAAGTAAAAATGATTTTATTTTCAAAATCTGCTCACAACAAATTGGAACACCCTGTATACAACATATTTTCTTAAACAAAGATTAAGATATTCCCCCTGAATAACACTGATGCAATTATTCAATAACCAATTATGAAAAATATCTTGTTTGTTTAGACCTTCTCGATGGGGGGTCATTATTTCTTATCAATTCAATGTCAAAACATGAATATATTTATTATTTATGGAAATTTGGTAATTTGTATAATTTTTGTTAGTTTAGTAATAGGTCTACCAAATTTCAATCTTTCAATGTTTTACCCAATTTTATCAACCTTTATTCCATCTAAAATATTTTTTAAATGACTTCAGTGTAACATTCACGAGCTGTTTTTTAGACACTAAAAATTCTGCAAGCAGAAATAAAAAATTTTCTTTTGTTATGATTGTTACAAATTGTATGAAATTATCCCTTTCAATGATACAGTGGCATTTCATATCACATTTATTACCAAAGTTTTAAAGATAAAATTTCAAAAGAATACAACTACATACCTTTATCATAGCAAGATGTGTTAATCAACGAAGGAGTTTCCTCAACTGCAACATTTTTTTCAACAACTTTGCCACTAACGGGGCTATATATCTCACTGGCTGCCTTTACACTTTCCAGAGCCCCACATTCCTCTACAAAAAACTAATTTTAAGAATAAATGGAAAAGCTAAAATAGGGGCTTTTTTTACCTTTCTGTTTCACCTCAGTGCCTACATCTGGGAGCTGAGCATAGACTACATCACCTAGGGCTTCCTAAAAAGTATTTCTATAATTAGGATTTCTTTTATATATGTATATATATATATATATATATATATATATATATATATATATATATATATATATATATATACATATATATATATATATATATAGATAATGAATGAATGTGCAAGCTAATTTGTATGTTATTATTCATATAATACCTAAGTTAAAACTGTTGATAAATTTTACCTGTGCATAATCTGAGATTCCTATTGTACCAATTTTTCCATCTAATAGTACCCATTCATGTTTTTCAGTAAATAGTTTTTCTGAAATAAGCAAAACGAGTATGTCATATCTTTTAAGTTATGTTAGTCCAGCTCTAAACATTTAAAATACCTATTTATTTATTGACGTTGCGCAAAATTACGTAATACCCAAGGTAAAAATAACTTGACCTACCTGCACATGCTCTAAGTGATGTGTGGAACAACCGTTGATTAACTTTTTTCTGAAAAACCGGCGAACTTTGAAAAATTCTTCTGGAGGCACTGCACAGTACACGTGGAACCACAGCCATTTTAAAGGATGTTTGATTGATTTTTGACCGATTTTATCATAAATTCGTACGAATACTGACCGATATCGATACTAGGCTTGTGACATTATTTTTTATCTGTTATTTACTGTGTCAATAACTCGATTATTTTAAAATGACGAAATGAAATTACACAAATTATTTTCTTGTCTTCGATGGTGATGATGATGTTTCGTTACGTATGGAATTAATTATAATTTCATTTGAAGATTATGAACAAAATTAAGTTCACCTTTTAGATAACCTAAAAAAATCAGCTAAAAATAAACATACTAAAAAATTGAAAACGAGTCATATCTGCCACCTGTTGATTAGTAGGTAAACCAGGATAGAAATCTACGTGGGAGAAAGTTTTTCCGGATTTATTTTCAGCAGTTTTTACTTGAAAATACTGTGAAAATAATCTAATTGTAATAAAAATTAACCTTGCATCCATTTTGTTTATAAAACAAACGTATCAAATATAATTTTTATAAATTGTCCTAGAAAACCATATGGTAACTTTATAATCATAGTGAAGCCACATACATTATGTTCTCATATTTTGAAAAACAAAAGACCAATTTTCTATCTCGAAAATAAACAAAAACAGTAAAAACACAACGTTGCTAAATCACACGCTAGTTATTACCAATTGATTTAAATGAAGTTTCATATTTATTTTTTAATAAGATGTTTTGTTTCAATGATAAATACATTGCAAACTATTTATCTTTAAATTATGTTGTTATTTTATTGGTTTGACTCACGTGGTAGCGAATAGACCTCCTCAAAAGCGCTGGTAATCTTATATCTTTAATTGTCACTTGTTGTACAGGAACAAAAAGACATCCTTGGTTAAATAAATGATATATTTTGCAATATAAATAATATACATTTCTCTAAAATTACCTCAACAAAATGGCAAAAATGGCACTAAAATAAAATAAACACTGTTGTGATAATTCACTGGTAACTTAAAATGCTGCAAAAAAAATTGTACTGCAAATCAAAATGACAAACAAAACATAATAACAATAAAATAAATAAAAAGGTACATGAAACAAGGTTTATATAGAGCATCTTACCTAAAATATTTGGTAATATTCTTCAATAAATCATTATAGTACGCTCATAGATATAAAATAGTTAGGAGATAAATGGGTCAAATTTTTCCAAAAATCAAATATCTCCAAAAAATTTATATTTATGTAAGCAGGATCTATGTAGATTCTTACTTTAATTCTATTTTTGGCTGAGAACGCACTATAGTTTGGCAGCTACGGGTGGTTTTCGTGGCTCTTTTAGGTATCCAAGATCAAGTAAGTATTGTTCTCGCTGAATCTGAAACCTGCTTTTCATCACGTGGTCCGTAAAAAATTATTCATGATATATATATATATATATATATATATATATATATATATATATATATATATATATAAAATATATTTTTATATAAAAATATGCTTTTAATGTGTTTCTTCTGAAAGTGGTCTACAAATGACTCAGCTCAAAAGATATTGCGTTGTTTTTATCTCAAAAATGACCTGTAAATAAACTTGGTGGACCTTTGGGAGACCGCAAAAATGACTTTCAAATGACCTTGGATTAACTTTGAGTGATGTCTATTGATTCTCTTCAATTTTAGTACATTATTAGTGCAAGTTTTCAAAGTCAAATGAAAGTCATTGGAACTTTCTTACATTTTTCCTAAATCTACAGTTAAATAACCTTTACTTACAAAAAAAATTATCTCATTAGCTTTATCCCAAGCGTAAATATTTGATTTTCGGCAAAAATTAGTTCCAAATATACCCTAGTACAGTGCATCTCTATTGCCGACTTACACAGTGCGAGAAAGAAGACTGAAAGCCGTGTTGTTTCTTTCTAATGGGCGGGGGTTTGAGTATTTACCCGCGCTTCGGGATCACGTGAATATATGCTCCCCCAGCCAAAAAAAGAGGAGAATATGGCTTTCAATCTTCCTCCTTGCAGTGGGAACGCGCACTCTATTTGTTTTATATCTATGCTTACGCTGGTGTAGAATAGCATAGACAGAAAAATTACATATAAAGACTGAGAATCCTATAGAAGTAAGTTAGTCCACGCCTAGAAAGAGACAGAGCGTTTTCGATGAGTATAACCTCTCTTTCTAATGGCGGAGTTAAACATGATACCCCTGTCACCTGAACGTCACTGGAAAAAGAGGTATTACTCATCAAAAACGCTTGGTCTTTTTCTTGGCATGAGCCAAATTACTTCTATAGGATCCACGGTCTACATATTGAACTTTTATGTCTCTGTACAATAGATTGTCCAATACATAGTAATATTTATTCACTGTCAAAAAAAGTTGTTAAATACTTCTTTCTTGAAATTATAAACAAAAAAAAAGTATGCTACGTATGTTTATCTTAGGTAGGACACACTATATCTATTTGACAGACTAGAAAGTGGATAGCTTTAAAATGGAACTCTAAAACTACAATTATATTAAAAAAATAGTATTAAAACTTTGGCTATGAAATTACTAAATGTACGGCAACAATATTATAAAAATTTTCATTTTAATAAATTTTACCCATACTCAGACTGCACGGAGAGACTAAATTCCCCATTTGGTATTGTAGTACCATGATACCAAACTCTTGTATCAACCAAAACTGAAAAAATATAATTGTATTTTTTTTACACAAGTAGTAAGAATAATATCCTACCTCCATCTCCTGGTCGTACATGGAACTGAACTGGCCTACATAAATTTTGGCATTCTGGTGGCGGAAGCAATTTCCAAATTTTTGAACCCTGTAATTGTGCTTGCCACATAAGTCGATTTATAAAATCGAGCTAAAAATATTATTGGAGAAAAATAATATAAATCTTTAAATAAGAGACATCTTAAAACACAAAAACTTACATGCATAGTTGCTCCATCATCATAACCCATGAAAACATATTCCTTATGGGGTATTTCTGCATCTTCAGGCAAAAAATGAGGTTTTGGATAAAATTTTCGCATTTCTTGTAAAATTGTTGGATGGCAGTTGCCCCTGGAGAGTAAAAATACTGCATATTAAGCCATACAATTTTTATATATTAATTTTGTAACTGCCAAGGAATCTGCACCAAATTAAGCTAAATCAAAGACATGTTAGAAATAATAAAATAACTTACCACCCAACATACCAACTTTTCTCCCCTGGTAAATTTTTAACTCGTGAGTCGCTCATAAGAAAAACATCCTTAATCGAAATAAAATCAGACTTAAAATGTAAAAATTGGCACTCTTCATCCACGCTTCGGTAAGACTCCTCTATATCTGCATAGAGTTCTTTAAAAAACAACCAGCTAAATCTTCGCATTGCTGGCCAGTGTAAAAAAGCACCCCTAACAACAATGGGGTGTGAAGAGTATGCATATGGCTCAAACTCTTTTCTTGTAATGTTCGATAGTATAATTGGTCCGGTAACATTTGAGCAAAAGTTACAATCTGAAATTGGCCTTGTAGCTTCCCATATAAAATAATTATTTGGGACGACGCATCGAATTCCAAAAATTAAGTTTAAAAAATTGCTTTGACAGAGAATAAAAAGTAGCAATGTTACTGAAAAAATAAATAATACTATACGTTTCGTTTTGGCTTTAGAAGGTACATTTGCTTTTGTGGTACACAAACAATATTCAAGTTCCTGCAATGAAAGCCCCAAATATAGAAAGCGTAAGTGTATATTTTCTAATCGTTTCTTGGCATCGTTTCGTGAAATTGAGCAGTCGTCTTCAGGCATGATTTATTACACATTTTTTCAGTTTTTACTACACAGTTGTGTAGAATTAAAACATTTTTCCTTATTTGTACGCTTTAATTGTTTGACGTTTTTATTTGTTTTTGAGGTTATGTAAAACGCCACTGTCAGATGTAAAGGTAAGTTTACACTGACAATTTCTGATTAATTATTTTTTTCTGTCTTCTTCGCTATTAAGTTAAAATTAATTAGTTTGCTTCTGGTAGTTTTAGTATTCTTGGTAACCCCCTAATTCGAGGTCGTAAAACATGAATCTGGCTTTCGTTATCCACAAATTTTTTTCAATTTTTTAGAAAACACAAGGAAAAAATTCTAATTGATTATCATTTTTCCCACCAAATAGTTAACATTTTGTAAGTTGGAAAGCTTGTGCAAAAAAACATCATTTTCTTAGATTTAATTTAATATTAAACATTACCGTATTTTTTTTAGACATACAATTCGATAAAGTTCTGCTTTCATGTGAACAAACCTTTACACAAATTTCCTTATTTGGATTTGGAGAAGATTGAGGTTGTTGGGCCCATTCTGCTTATTTTAGTTTAAATATAAACTGACAATGGCTGAAGATATTCAGAGAAAGTATCAGAACGAAATAAACAGCTTTAAAATACTTCAAAAAGGTAAAAACTAGCTATTTTTAGAAATAAGTGTGCTCTAACCTCTAATTCGGTACCTGCAGTTGTTTCAAAGACTTTTGGGGCTCTAATGATCAATAATTATGTCTCGAATCTTGTATTTATAACACTATAAATGTTCTAAAGTTAAATCACTCTTGTAGCAGTACCTAATCTATACTTAAAGATATGAATTTAGCTAAATTTATTTTAAATTGTGCTTTTCCTCAATCTATACTTCCTTGGAGCTTATAACCGACAACTAAAAAAAAAACTCTTCTTTTATAGAGCTTCAAAAAGCTATTTCAACAAGACAACAACTCGACGGTCAGTTAAATGAGAACGAAATAGTAAAAGCAGAATTGGATCTCTTGCCTTCCGAAGGAAAAGTGTACAAATCGGTGGGGCCTGTTCTTATTAAAACAGAATTAATCGAAGCAAAACAGAATGTCTCTAAGCGAATAGACTACATAAACAAAGAGTTGAAGAAGGTGGATGATCTCATTGCATCGCTGGAGAAGAAGCAGGATGGTCATAGAGAAGCACTACAGAAAATTCAGCATCAAATGCAACAAGTCCAGTTAAAAGCCGCGCTTCATGCTTAGATTTATGTTTTGATCTGTATACTGATAATAATATATGTTTATATTGCTTGTATTTTGTAATAAAATGTAAGTTATTGATATGTCATTTTGGGTTTTATTTAACATTATACAGTAATTAACAAAGTTAGTTAGTAATTGTTAATCATTCAACTTTTATTCACGACTATCAAGGGCCAATCCAGGGAGGGACCATTGGAACAACAGCAAAAAAGTGCTAAAAAACAAAAATCACATTTTATTTTTTTTTCAACATATATATATATATATATATATATATATATATATATATATATATATATATATATATATATATATATGCCAATTTTTACATTTTAAGTCTGATTTTATTTCGATTAAGGATGTTTTTCTTATAAGCGATTCACAAGTTAAAAATTTACCAGGGGAGAAAAGTTGGTATGTTGGGTGGTAAGTTATTTTATTATTTCTAACATGTCTTTGATTTAGCCTAATTTGGTGCAGATTCCATGGCTACAGTTACAAAATTAATATTTAAAAATTGTCTAGTTTAACATGCAGTATTTTTACCCTCCAGGGGCAACTGCCATCCAATGATTTTACAAGAAATGCGAAAATTTTATCCAAAACCTCATTTTTTGCCTGAAGATGTAGAAATACCCCATAAGGAATATGTTTTTATGGGTTATGATGGTGGGGCAACCATGCATGTAAGTTTTTATGTTCTAAGATGTCTCTGATTTAAAGATTTATATTATTTTTCTCCAACGATATTTTTAACTAGATTTTATAAATCGACTTATGTGGCAAGCACAATTACAGGGTTCAAAAATTTGGAAATTGCTTCCGCCACCAGAATGCCAAAATTTATGTAGGCCAGTTCAGTTCCATGTACGACCAGGAGATGGAGGTAGGTTATTAATCTTACTACTTGTGTCAAAAAAATACAATTATATATTTTCAGTTTTGGTTCATACAAGAGTTTGGTATCATGGTACTACAATACCAAATGGGGAATTTAGTCTGTGCAGTCTGAGTATGGGTAAAATTAAAATGAAAATTTTTATAATATTGTTGCCATACATCTAGTAATTTCATAGCCAAAGTTTTTATACTATTTTTTTAATATAATTGTAGTTTTAGAGTTCCATTTTAAAGCTATCCATTTTCTAGTCTGTCAAATAGATATAGTGTGTCCTACCTAAGGGACCGAAACCAAAGGCCAGACAGAAGACGTCCATTAAAGATACTGGCGGATCTCACATTCAACTTTAAATATATATATTTTTTATTTTATGTACCATAAATAAGGTTTTTATGCTGAAGGACCTCATTCGTTGGTCTGTAGGGTTCATATTTATATGTCTCGATAAATTATAATCATAATATTTATTTAATTGTAGTGTCGCATAGTGTTTAACACAGTCTAATTAAGTTAAGTGCCGTAGTTAACATAATTTAAATATAAAATTTGTTACTTATTTAAATAAAAGTTTCAGATGGCTTTCAAATTGTCATTTCTCAAATTTATTATAAGTTGTGTCGTGAAAAGAATTATGTTAAACTTAACTGTTTAAAACTAAGATATTCGGCTGTTATAGACACAAGTGTTTATTTTAAATCCATAAGCAGAATTGGCCCTGGAAAAACATTTTTAAATAGCACGCCCATACAATTGAGTTATGAACAGAATCTCCTGTAATAATTTATATGTCTGTAAAATTTGCTCAATATTTGCGAGACATATTCAACTTTCTAAGGATATTTTATTAAAAAATTTGAAAAGAATGAAAATATCGGGGTACCACCTAATTAACGTTTATTCAGAAAATAAAACGTCTTAAAGAAACGGTTCGTCAAAATATTCTTTTTTTTAATGTGAGTTATTTTGAAGAACCAAAAATAAAATAAAAATGTTTAATTCTATTTTATTTTTTGAAATCCGTGCGTTAAATATGTCATTTAGCGGCTGACATTTCATTTGCGCATGTTTCACCGTTCGCTTTCCTTCCACCGGGCGAACGAGGATATGATCCACAAAGCACTAGACGTCTTATAGACGTCATTTCTATATCTAGATTATGTCTGAACGTCTTAAGACATAAATAAGGCGTCTTATAGACGTTTTAAAGACGTCTATAAGACGTTTATATACAACGTCTTTAAGATATCTTTTAAATGTCTACATACTACATTTTATATGAAAATAAATACAGTTGTGTATAATTTAGTTGATAAAAACTAAAAAGTATTTCCTTCCCTATGGATTTTGTCGCAGTTGGGTAATAAGTTTACAACGCCGCACAGAACTCAGCTGAATACCAGTTGAGGTTAAAATTTTTGATTGAACGACAAATTTTTAGTAGCCTCACTACGACCTTGGTTAATAGAACTTTTGCGTGATCTTTTTTATCAATATTTTGGTGCTTTTTGTCACAGACTGATGTACCGATAACAATGACACACATAAATATGATGCCAGCGAAACTATAACTTTAAAAAACCCGCCTTTTGTTTTTGTCAACTGTCATTTTTCAGTTTTGTATTTGTGTTTCGTCATGTCGTTATTCATTTTTAATGTTGTTGGGGTGCCGACTGTGAAAATTTAGCTTTTGAAAGAATTTTATTAAAATAGTTGATTTATCTATGTGCCTCTGAAAATCTTTTTTATTCGTGTTTATGTAATAATTAAGGTAAGATCGAGAATCATATGTATACTTAGGAAAAACAGTAACGTTATTTATAGGTTGTGTTACAGAAAATTCCCAAATGCTTTACCCCTTATATTTTTGTAGTAACTCTACGTTATTAGAAGTATGAAATGAAATCTACAAAAATATTATCTGTGCGAAAAAGGCTTGCACAACTCATCCAGATCCGGTCCTAAATATTACAAGAAATATTACTAATGAAGTGGAAGGCGAAATGTTTGTTTATGGAGTGCTCCACTAATGAAACCTGAAAGATTTATTTTGTTCCTGATGATTGGTTTATATTTAAAGAACATAGAAAATAGAGTTTTGTTAATTACAAGAAGTAATTTTGTTTAAGGTTTTAGAAATTTCAAAACTGAGAGTAGGGAGCATTTATGACTTTGTAAAGCGAGCTTGTAAAATTACCATGTACAGTTGATTAGTACGAAAAGGAAAGAGAAAGTTCTACGTTTCCAACTTGGCGAGACTTACTATGAATAAGTTCTGTCTATCATTATACATATTAACCTTGAAATAGCATAAGTCACAATTCTATAGTAGAGGACAATTATAAAAATTCGCAAAAATATCAAAAAATTTACTCTCACAAATGATAAACTTTATCTTATAAAATTAAAATCAGTTTGTTATTAGGATCTACAGAGACAACAGGACTGGCAAAAAGTCGGAAGAATGAGGAAATTTCAATCCAAATATGGCTGAAAAGGGCATCAGACCAGATTTGTTATTCGACTAAATAAAAATTCTTGTTCTTAAAACTATTTATAAAGATTTGTGTACTTTTTATTTCAATAAACTTTTATTTTGTTGATAGTCTACCTTTTAGAGTTATTATATCGAAGGGATAAACTAAGGCTTAAATTTGATAGGTTCACTTATAATTCGAACAGTAGTAGTTCTGAAAATATTTGCTCTTCTACCTCACTTCCTCAATTTCAAATTAGAAAAAGTTTACATTATGCTTAAGTTATGTATTTTTTTGTATAAAGAGATTATGTTGAAAATATTTTTTAAAGCAAATTATTCATGCGGAACTTGTAGTTATTTAAAATGGCAGTGTATATTTTGCTCTTGATTTTTTCTTAATAAAAGTTATTTTTTGGACTTTTGAATAATTACGGTTTGACTTTGTAAACAAGAACAACAAAAAAATTAAAAGGACCCTTTTTAATGTACATAATTTTATTGGTGGAATATGTTGTTTTAATGTTGGGAAGGGACGTCCATAAGACGTTGTAAGCAATTGCCTAAAAGACGTTACCTTTTGTAACATAAGACGTCTATACAACGTCTTATGGACGTCATTCGTCTTTTACGGACATCCATAAGACGTCCTGAATGTTGAGATTAAACGTTTTATGGACGTCTTTAAGACGTATTTGTGCTGTTTGGGTGTACATTCATAGCGAAATTAAACGCAAAAAAAGTAAATTCTATTAAGTCTTTATTGAAGGTGTATGAAATGTATTTTTTTAATCACATCTACTATTCAGCAGAATTGTATCACTACGCCTCTTCTTCTCGTAAACATCTTTAATTTTTTTCCACAAAGTAGGTTTCTCTGGATCATACCTCGTGTCAGAAAGTAGATAGAATATATAACACTGCTCGTGAATCAGTCGTATATTCTCAAAACATTTCTTATTCGCCTCGCCAGTCTTCAGTATTCCATAACAGTTATCCTTAAGAACTTGCCGAAGAGTATGTAAAGTTTTCGTGGAATATTGATATGGTGTTTTATCTATGATAGCATACCGACCTTTCTCAGCATATACGTCGTTAACGTGTCTCAACAATTTCACACGTTTGTACTTCGACTGGTTAAACATAGGTACTGCTGATTTCGGCATATTTTTATATATGCTTGCGAATGATTCTGTGGAATACCTCGCACAACGTCCTGCTGTTTTCAAAGTTCTAATCAAGTTCCTGTACTGAGTCATATTTATAATGTGATGATATGAAAAGATGAATTTGTAGAAATGAGGGTGATAACGCTTGCCTAAAAATTTTTGAACTTTCAGCACTTTTTTGACAGTTAAAAAAATGAGTGAAAGTTTCGACAGCGTGGATTTTAATTATTGGAACTACTGGTGGTTAAAAATTTGATAATTCAGCTTCTTGTGCCGTCATTTGATGTTAAAGAGTTGGTTTTTTTTTCTATAAATTATACAATTTCTGTGGAATATTAAAATAACTCGTTCTTGCATACATGTCCTTAACTTTCATCCATAAATTCGGCTCTCCAGGATCATAAGTTGTCTGAGGCAGCAAGTTATTCTTACGTTTTAAAGTGTGGCAGTACTTTTGGATATGGTGAATATTCTCGAAACATTTCTCTTTTTCTTTATTCAATTTCCGTAAAAGATACACGTTTTCATGGAAGGTCTTTCTGATATTCCTCAGGGCTTCACATGATTGTTCGTAAGGCGATTTGTCTTTGATGACATACCTGTTTTTATTGTTTCTATCAGCATATAGATGGGTGTTGTATTCTCCGTACACTTTTATTAGGTTCGATTTTATTCGTTCTTGGTGTTTTTGAGCTACGTTTGACGCATTTTTGAAATTTCCAGGAGTTATTTTCATGGTATATTGGGCACATATCCTGGCTGATTTTCCATTCTGTGCCATCTTATTTAATTTTGTAATTTTGAATGGATGAAAATAAAAATGCGGTGAAATGTAAAGATGATATGAGCACGAAAAATTTTTACGTCGATGACAGCTGAAATGAGTTGATATTTGACAATTACCGGTTGTAGAAGTGGTAACTTTATTGCAAACTTCTGGTGGTGTAAATATCAAGGAAAAGTTGATAGTGTAATAGTAAATTACAAACTTGACCGCGCACGCTTATAAAAAAAGCCGATGTGCAGGGGCCCTATCCTCGAACTGGGGAACGTGAAGTGAACGGTGAGAATAGTGATGTGAGAATACGTATTAAAATAACCGAACAATTCGAATAGTAACTTAATCGGATTAAACCGAATAGTTCTTTGGTATCCGGAATGCGGAATTCGGAATGTGATGTGCTTCGGTTCTACTGAAATAAATGGAAACATAGTGTCAGAATAAGAATAATTTCATCCTTGTTTCGTTTGTAGTAACGCATAAGTATGTCTTGGTCTTCGGAGCGACAAGAAAACGAAGATCGATTGCTACGGACGGTGCTCGTTTCATTCGTATTAGTTCGTACTGTTTCGGGTGATGTGGGAATACGTATTAAAATAACCGAGCAATATTCGAATAGTAAATTAATACGTATTAATTTAGACACTTTCCTGGCATACGGAATGTGATGATACCGATGATTTTTTATATAACGAACGATGCCCGATGGAAACGGATGTCACGGACGCTGCGGCATCGAATACACTTGTTCGTTCACCAGTGCTGGAGATGATTATTATTCTATTATTTTAGGTGCAAGTACTTTTGATGACGCAGAGCATAAAAATATATTTTAAAGTTATAAAATAAAAATTCATATATATATATATATATATATATATATATATATATCCAAAAAAAAAGTTTTATTAAAGAAATTAAAACAAAATATATCATAAAAACATATAAATTTAACGTTAGTTACAAAAACATATCTTAAATTGTTTTTAATAAATCAAGGAAAATATACATTCTAGTAATATTTATTTTGAAAATAAATAAAAAATAATCCAAGATGGTTTTCTTTGAAAATAATATGTAAAATATATAAAGAAAACAATAATTTTGAACTTAGATAGAAGTGGTGCGTCGTTTTCGCAAAATTTCTTGCTGCTGACTTCCGTTCATAGTTAAAAGAATTAATAAGCCAGGATTATTTTTTAATTCTGTGGATTGGCTTATACATGGAATCTCATCTTGGTAAAAAAAAACTTCAAGAATATTTTTTACTGCTTGGAGTTTAACAAAACCTGAAATATGAACTTGAGTCTCATCGGTAACATTATTTTTATTCATTTCTTCATGGTACAGAAGTGGACGTATTTCAGAAATATATATTTTTTTAAATTACCAATAGTATTAAAATATTTTAATTTTCGATTACACAACCGACATAGGGCAAATTTACTATTTGATGAATTGACAAAAAAAAAAACGATTGATTTTTGTGCGGGAGCCATGATATAAAACCTAAAATTTGAGGCGGCGCCAATGTCTAAATTTTTACTAAACCACTGTTGTCCAATTCTCTATCTAGAGCCGCGAGGAGTTCGATTCGTATTAATTCGTAATGTTTCGTCAACATTCCGCAATTCGGATTGTTAAACAATCCGAATATTACATTCATCCGCATCCGTATTATTCGAATATCAAAATCATCCGAATATTTACAACACTAGGTGAGAAGGTGGCGAACGCGTATTCTTGAAATGTTCATCACTCATATCCTTGTTCGCCCGGTGGAAGGTAAGCGAACGGTGAAACATGCGCAAATGAAATGTCAGCCGCTAAATGACATATTTAACGCACGGATTTCAAAAAATAAAATGGAATTAAAAATTTTTATTTTATTTTTGGTTCTTCAAAATAACTCGCATTAAAAAAAATAATATGTTGACGAACCGTTTCTTTAAGACGTTTTATTTTCTGAATAAACGTTAATTAGGTGGTACCCCGATATTTTCATTCTTTTCAAATTTTTTAATAAAATATCCTTAGAAAGTTGAATATGTCTCGCAAATATTAAGCAAATTTTACAGACGTATAAAATTATTACAGGAGATTCTGTTCATAACTCAATTGTATGAGCGTGCTATTTAAAAATGTTTTTCTAGGGCCAGTTCTGCTTATGGATTTAACATAAACACTTGTGTCCATAACAGCCGAATATCTTAGTTTTAAACAGTTAAGTCTAACATAATTCTTTTCACGACACAACTTGTAATAAATTTGAGAAATCACAATTTGTAAACTATCTGAAACTTTTATTTAAATAAGTAACAAATTTTATATTTAAATTATGTTAACTACAGCACTTAACTTAATTGGACTGTGTTAAACACTATATGACACTACAATTAAATAAATATTATGATTATAATTTATCGAGACATATAAATATGAACCCTACAGACCAACGAATGAGGTCTTTCAGCATAAAAACCCTATTTATGGAACATAAAATAATATACAGTGCCTTCATTTCAAAACGAACCATCCTTAATAACTTTGTTAAATAGAAAAATTAAAAAAAAAGAAAAAACACGTCAATTTAGATATACAGGGGGAAGTTTAATTTTGCATTTGTTAAAAGTCTGTCAATCACCTCCTCACCTCCAGCTAATCTCACTTTGATATGTCAAATGGGAACCCCCACCTTGTGACACATCATTGTAAGCAGCATAAAATTGTCTATCCAACCGTATAAAAAAAATTAAATCGGTTGACGTACAAGCGAACAGTGTGCAAAAATGTCTTGTAATAATGCATAATATATCGGCCTCGAACTTTAGTATGTCAAATGATTACCCTATAGTGTGATACATCATTTTAAAGGGCATACTATCTCCTATTTAGCCAATAAAAAAAAACAAAATCTGTTGATGTACAAGCGAATAGTAAGAAAAGATGTGTGGTAATAATAGACACCTTATCACATTAAACTTTATTATGTCAAATGGCTACTTCATAGAGTAAAATATTATTTTAAATTTAAAATAAATATTTTTTTAAAATAATAAACAGTTAAAATATTTGCGAGAAAAAAACTAAGCCTGTTTTAAAATTCATCGCAAAATTCATTGCAGTCTAATCAATCTAGTGTATTTATTTCAATGATATTTTTTGCGGTACCTGATAGGTACAAGAAATCACTGCAATAAATAAAATTTTTAAGATCTTTAAACACCAGTTGTTTATTATTGTTAAAATTGTCATTGTGACGCCTAGTTGAAACGTGAATATAAATGGTGTATACGCTAGCCGAAAGAATAGAAATAATTTTTCTCTATGGAGCTGAAGATCGGTGCGCTCGTAGAACCGCCAGAGCATTTAACGAGAGGCATCAAGACAAAAACGTGGGCCATAAATATGTACTCGAATTGGTACGAAAGTTTGAAGAAACGGGATCCGTTTGTAATAAAAAATCTATTGAGAAAAGGGTTGTAGATGAAGCATGCCAAATCGAGGTACTAGGACAGTTTGCAATAGATCCAACTTTATCCATCTCAAATGTCGCAGATTTAACCAACATTTCTGCTGGCTCTGTGCATAAAGTTTTAAAACAAAATAAGTTTTTTCCCTACAAAATTCAAATTCTTCAAGAACTCGGAGAAGACGATTTTGATAGGAGAATTCAATTTTGCGAATTAATGTGCCAACGAATTGACGAGGACCCCAATTTACCTAAGAATATCTGCTTTAGTGATGAATCAACTTTTTTTCTAAATGGACTGGTTAACAGACATAACTGCAGATACTGGGATAATGAAAATCCGCACCTTTTCCGAGAAGGGCATACTCAATATCCCGAAAAAATTAACGTGTGGGCAGGAATTTATGGCAATGAAATCATCGGGCCATTTTTTTTGGAAGATAATTTAACTGGGCAAATTTATTTAAACCTTTTAGAAAACACAATATACCCTGCCATTGTGCAATCTTTAGAAAATCAAGTGGATGAAAATGCTGTTATGATACTAAATGAAAATAATTTGCATTTCCAGCAAGATGGAGCTCCCCCGCACTACGCTTTGGCAATTCGAGAGTGGCTTGATGAACATTTTCCAGGGACGTGGATTGGCAGACGTGGTGCAATTGAATGGCCAGCACGGTCTCCAGACCTAACCCCTCTAGACTTTTTCTTTTGGGGGTATTTAAAAAGCAAGGTTTATAAAACCCCACCTGAAAATATTGACGATTTAAAAGATCGAATTGTTCGGGAATGTAGAGGAATTAGCCGAGAAACCCTTGCCAATGTTCGTGGGGAATTTCAAAATAGGCTTTTTTATTGTCTCGCTAATAACGGTGCACATTTTGAACATTTAATAAAATAATTTTCTTCAACTGAATAAAACTGAATAAACTGCTTATATTTAACACACATTTTTGCATCCTAATTGCCTATAACGTCTATTAACTTAATTTTTTTTGACATCGTTGGATAGCAGATCGTACGTCCTTTAAAATGATGTATCACACTATAGGGTAATCATTTGACATACTAAAGTTCGAGGCCGATATATTATGCATTATTACAAGACATTTTTGCACACTATTCGCTTGTACGTCAACCGATTTAATTTTTTTTATACGGTTGGATAGACAATTTTATGCTTCTTACAATGATGTGTCACAAGGTGGGGGTTCCCATTTGACATATCAAAGTGAGGTTAGCTGGAGGTGAGGAGGTGATTGACAGACTTTTAACAAATGCAAAATTAAACTTCCCCCTGTATATCTAAATTGACGTGTTTTTTCTTTTTTTTTTAATTTTTCTATTTAACAAAGTTATAAAGGATGGTTCGTTTTGAAATGAAGGCACTGTATATATATATATATATATATATATATATATATATATATATATATATATATATATATATATATATATATATATACAAAGTTGAATGTGAGATCCGCCAGTATCTTTAATGGACGTCTTCTGTCTGGCCTTTGGTTTTGGTCCCTGATCATAAACAGTTTCACTATCATTGTTCAAGTTTCAGGTTTTCTCTCAAATTTACTTGTCAGGCCAGAACATCTTGCAGTAAGAGGCTGGACACTTTGTGAATTCATACAATAAATAACTGATTGGATAGTTTCCGTAGTGGATTGGGATGACGGCTTTTAGTCATACTACGTAGAGTTGTAATTTCCACCGTTTCAAGGTTTTATCAGTGCTGACTTTCTGAAATTACTGTCAGTATATTACTTTGTATTTATGATTGTTGCTTCTCTTGATATCCATTTTTCTATATATATTAGAATCTTCAAGTACTTGGCTCTTTGTATGCATTTTTGTTTTACGGTTCTAGAGTGTCAATTTAAGATAAATTTAATCCAGGTAAAGTACAAATATTGTAATGGCAATCAATAACTTCACAAAAATAACAACAATATCACTATTTTTTTTTACTTTTGACGATTAATTTAAAGTACTACTTTTTGCCTAAAATGGCAACAAAATATATTACGGACATCTTCGGTCTGACATTTTATTTTTTGAAATTCTCGGGTTTTAGCACGTTCATATCTGGCAACATTGGCTTTTCAAGAATACGGCTTTTACTGTCAAAAAGTTCACATCGCCATTGACATCATCTTTCACATCACACTTTCGAGGAAAGGGGTCCAGGCGTCAAAAATTAAATGAACAATCATCTCTTCGGAAAACGCCAATAAAAGTGTCTAAAATATGTATTATTTAGATTTTTAGTAATTATTTAGCTATGTTTGTACTTTTTTTACTTAAGTCATAAAAATCATCTTTTTTCACATTGAGAATAACTATTATTTTTTTATTCTAGCCAGAAATTCAAGTTGTATCACATAAAAACTATTTAAATTGAAATTACAGTTAATGGTGAAGTTTAGAAATAATTAAATTTAATTAAATTGAGGCTGAAAACAGTACTGTCAACGAACAAAAAACCCTATTTTGTTTTAAAGATGGTGGCACGAACCTGACATTAAGTCCGTGGATGGTAGATATAAGGTATATTCTTTTGAATAATTATCACTTTCAGTTCTGTCATTTGAAGTAATCATGATCACTTCGACCCAATGACAAGTAAATGCATATTGAAAAGAACATGAAGTTATCAGTTTCACTTTTTTCACTTTGATCAGTGATAATTTACTCAAAAGAATACAGCCATAATAAGCTAAGGACACGGATTTTTTTAAAATAAAATAGATGATATATTGAAATTGAGCTCAGTCCAGAAATTTCTGTAGTATGCTCGTCGCTATTTTGGAGAAAAAGTAGTTTTAGCAAGTCAAATTAATCATCAAAAGTCAAAAAAATAATGTTGTTATTGTTGTGAAGTTATTTATTTAAAATCTTTGTTGTTTGCCTGGATTAAATTTATTTTATATTACTTAACAATCAAGTAATATAGATCAAACCATCAATTAAATATTTAGATGTAAATATAGACCACAAAATTGAATGCATACAAAGAACCAAATACTTTAGAAGTCTAATATACACGGATTTCCTAAAATAAAATGGATGACAGATTGTAATGGATCTGTCAAATGAAAAATGTTCGGAGTATGTTCGGCGCCATATTGGGGAAAGTGACGTTCTAGTACGTCAAATTAACCGTCAAAAGTCATTGCTGTTATTGTTGTGAAGTTAGTGATTGTCATTAAAATCTTTGTTTTTTCCTGAATTAATTTTATTTTATATTACTTAACAACCAAGCCATCAGTTAGATATTTAAGTGCAAATATAGACCACAATATTATCTTAAATTGGCACTTTAGAACTGTTAAACAAAAATGTATACAAAAAGCCAAATACTGTAGGAGTCTAATATACAAAGAAAAAGGCATGTCAAGAAAAACAACTCATATATACAAAGCAATATACTGACTTTAATTGGAATACATTGTCCCCTATATACAGTAATTGCAGGAAGCCAGCACTGTAAAATCTTGAAACGGTGGAAACCGCAGCTATATGTAGTATGACCATCATCCTAGCAATTCACTACATAAACCATCCAATCAATTATTGTATGAATTCACTAAACATCCAGCCTCTTATTGCAAGACTTTCTGTCCTGACAACTAAATTTGAAAGAAAACCTGACCCTTGACCGGTGATAGAGGAACTGTGTACGACCAGGGACCCATACCATAGGCCACCCAGAAGACCACTATTAATGATACTGGCAGATCTAACATTCAACCTTTAATATACTTTTTTATTAATTTGTAAAGATTTGTAGGGGCTTGAAGATCAAATGTACTATAAATAAGGTTTTTATGCTGAAGGACCTCGTTCGTTGGCCTGTAGGGTTCAAATTTATATGTCCTAATAAATTATAATCATAATATTTATTTAATTGTAGTGAAGAATAGTGTTTAACACAGTGTAAAGAAGTAAAATGTTGCATTTAACGTTATTTGAATATAAAATTTAATGTTACTTATTTAAATAAAATTTCAAATTTCGTACAAATTGTTGTTTCTCCAATTTTTTATAAGTTGTGTTGGAGAAAACAATTATGTTAGACTTAATTGTTTAAAAGTAAGATACTCGCCTGTTATGGACATATGGAGACAAGTGTTTATGTTAAATCCATAACCAGAACCAACCGTAGGAGAACATTTTTGAACAGCACGCTCATACTATTGAGATATGAACATTTGCGTGACATTTAACTTTCTAAGGATATTTTAAATAAAAATTAGAAAATATTGAAAATAACGGGGTACCACCTAATTAGCATTTCAACATTTTGAGAAAACGGTTCATCAACATGTTGCTTTTTTTTAATGACCGACCAATGGTATCGCAGACATCCAAAGATTATAATCAATTGACACGAATTGGATCAGTCAGGTAAGTTTAAAATATAATACTATTATTTTATCTCTTTCTACTATTCGTTTCGTTCAACTACTTATGTCGATATTATTAGTTAGAAATAACTGATTATATATAGCCCGTATAATTTTTCTTGAGCGACAGCGTATTCACTGTTGTTATAAGTGAACTTTATCCAATATGGCGAATAGCATGGTCCGGACATTTTCGGTTTATTACACGATCAGTACATTTATTTTACACGTGCGTGGTTGTGACCCTGGAACAAAAAAGGTTAGTTCAGGTTAGTTGTTGTGACTGTTCGAGCATAAAGATCCGAGAAAGAACGCTTCGAGAGTGGGGGAAATCCATTTGTAGACGGAAACACCATATTGAGAAGTCACCTTGAGGTAGATCATAGCAATAAACTGTTGTGACACTATATATATGTGATAAATTTTGAAAGAATAATTGTATTTTTCTGTGTTGTGGAAACATAACCTTTGAGCCGTAAAAAATTATTGTTAAAATTTTGGTGGGAATTTTCGGCATAAAAATATAGAACGTGTTCTATATTTTTATGACTAAAATGCAGAAAGTGCGTGAAAATCGACGCAGAATACAAATTTGTGAATTGACAACCCGCGTTTGGTAATCAACCTAATCTGAATATTTACTCACTGTTTCTTACACAAAATATCCCTTATTTTGTGGTTTTTTGATTATGGCTGTATTCTTTTGAGTAAATTATCACTGATCAAAGTGAACAAAGTGAAACTAATAACTTCATGTTCTTTTGAATATGCATTTACTTGTCATTGGGTCGAAGTGATCATGATTACTTCAAGTGACAGAACTGAAAGTGATAATTACTCAGAAGAATATACCTTATATATGCTCGAAAACCTTTATATGTATGGCTGTATTCTTGTGAGTAAATTATCATTGATCAAAGTGAAAAAAGTGAAACTGATAACTTCATGTTCTTTTGAATATGCATTTACTTGTCATTGGGTCCAAGTGATCATGATTACTTCAAATCACAGAACTGAAAGTGATAATTACTCAAAATAATATACCTTATGACATTTTAAGGTTATTCCCAGATTATATATTCCTTTTAACTTGTGGAACGTCACATGTTATGAAAATGCGCATGAGCAACGATAAATTTATCGCCAAAATTTTATTCAGATTTCTTATACGTATCAAACAGAGTGGTATTTTATTGTAAAAATTATCTCCAAAGAATTCTCGTTAGAATTCGGAACAATTCGGATCGGTATCGTTGGATTTTAAGCACTCAGGAAAATGCTGTTATTTGAAAATGGATACAAACACCTTTAAAATCATTTTTATTTATACATATTTCTTCAACAATCAATTAATTTTCAGTTAAACTTCATAATAAAGTAACAAAAAAAAAATAACCAGATTTATCTATTTGATATCACATAACAATGCTACACCCCTCAAGGTCCAATGTCTAGGATTATGGTCCGTTTCGAAATCTATGCTTCCAACATACTTCTGATCAGTTCTTTGAGGTTTTCGATAAATCGGGCATTCGTACAACTTCGGGTCTTTTCCGGCTGTTGTATTTATTGCATAAATGAAGATCACCGGCATTTGCTCGTAAAGAACCTACAAAAAACATATTTAACAGGTAAAAACTGTTTATTTAAAATCTCGATTCCATAATATGTCGACAGGATGTCTCACTTATAGACATTTTCAATGTCAGAGTGTAAAATATCAACAGTCAAACGACATCTGTGCGTACATAGGAGAAGTAAGAAGCTTACAAAGTAAATAAAATATAAAGAAATTTCATTCGTTCGGTTGTTAAGTTCGTTTAACAAGTTCCCTTTTCCCCCTTAATGGTCTGAAGGAGAAAGGGACACTTGGTAAACGTAAACAACGACCGTAAACATTTCTTCTTATTTTATTTACTTTTCAAACTTCGCACTTCTCTGCTGTATGTATAGATGTCATTTGCCCAGTGGAGTACGGCATCAAAAATGTTATCAGATGTTCATATCGTGGCAAAATTTAATTTGCAGGAAATAAATTGTTTATCTTTACTATGACAGTTTGAAATATCTGTAAGTATGACCTTTAATTTTAAATTTTAGATTAATAATTGGAAAAAGCTGAAAAATATATAAGAATTTTTAATCCGACAATTTCAAAGTATTAAATTGATTCCTTAGATAAAAAGGCACGTGTAAGATACAATACACGACTCTTGTCAAGAGAAAAACGTGGATAATAGACATTTCTCTTCGGTGATAAGTGAACAAAACTTATAAAAAAATCTACATACCTTAGGTTTACTTTCAATGAGTTTACCAGTTCTCCTATCAAGACCAGCGCCCTCTAGAAATAGACCGTATACATACACGCCCTCTTGCGGGCCTTCCTTAATGTCTTCTTTGTTATAGCGGGTAACCAAATTTTGAAGTACCACTGAATCTAGAGCCCAACCTTTATGTGCCCTAGTAACATCCTAAAGAAAATTTTTTTTGTTAAAATTTGTCATTTTAACATATTTTTAATTACCTGTCGCATCGCTGTCAAAAATCCTTGCGGATTAAAAAATCCAGTCATCCAAAAGGCATTGGGTTTACCATGGTTACACCAAGTCCTGAACTGTGCGTCCCTTTCTAAGAGCTCAGTATACCAAAAACCTAATGTTGCAGACTCCCAAGATATCTAAAAATCCAAGTAAAATGTTGATTTTTTATTAAATTACGAAATAATAATAATAAAGTGGTTTAAAAGATTTAAAATGTTACCCTCTGCCATTTTTCTGGAATTCTTGCGTCATACATAGCATCCAGCGAATTTCTTAAGTTCTGACTCATAACTATAGTTCCATCTATAGCTAACTTCAGATCTGACAGTGTTGATTTTACCTAGAATGTTGTGTATTTATAATTATGAAAAATATTGTTAAACTAATTAGTTTCTAACCTCTTTAATAACTTTTTGAATTCTGTCGATTTCCTGTCTCAAAAATATATTCATAGGCAGTAAAGGACCCATCCTTGCAAGGGCTTCCCTAACCTCAAAGTTATTGTACACTGCTGGTAGTTTCTCTAACATGTCTTCTGCTAAACAGTACACCACACTCTCTCTCGTCTCACCACCACCACCTCCACCTTCTTTGGGCTGAACGTTAAGAATTGTATCTAAAATTCCTAGAAAAACATGAAATTATAACATTTTATCTCCAGTTGTTTTAAAACCTTTTAATTTAATTGAAACAGTCTGTATATGACTTTACCTTTTGCAGTGTTTATTTGATACGTGATATCCGCGTTACCATGAAGTCCAAATACTTCCGGAGTATCTGTTGCCGGTAGTCCGTTTATGTACTCAATATAGCCTTGCAGATTACGAGTTTGGGGAACCTTGTATGCCTTATAGAATTCAAACCCAGGCCTGAGTAAGACATCACAGAACCATACCTAAGAAACAATATCATTTGGGGATCAAAATAAATTTAGATCTACCACAATTTTATACGTGCCCTGGGCCGTAATGGTATGACATATTAAAGATTACCAAAGTCTAAAATACCTGTGTAAACGTAGTTAAAAGTCTTTTATCGAAGTCATCGGTAACTCGTCCACCATATTGGACCTCTCCGAGCATGTAACAGACAGTTGGCCATGAAACTCCTTTTTTGGGATCCATGTCATCCAAATGATTTTGGATGAATTGGACGCAAGCTGCAAAGTCGGCTTGATTGAACTCGTATGGGACGTTCCACCCTAAAAAATGTGTAAACTTTTAGTCTGCGTTAAACATAGTTTCATAAAAATTATACCTAGTGGACCAAATTTTCTTCGTTCTTGCACTACAGTATGTAAAAATGCAACGGCATACAACAGAGGAGGCCACTGAGATTGTGAAGAATAGTCCAGGAAGTCTTGACTAATGTTTTGGTAAGTTCTCTTCATGCTCGCTCTTATTCCTACAGGAAGAAACTTTCTTTTATACTGAAGAAAATAAAATTGATTGTATTGACTTAAAAACAATACCTTGAGGTGGTTCATTAGTGAATTTAATGGCCATTTGGAGCAATCCAATAGGAAACTGTTCATGTACTTCTGTGGTAAGCCAAATCCTGAACGATTCTTCTATTTTTTCAGCGTCTGTTATCATACTCATTACCTCAGACGCAAAAGGTAGAGATAGATGTATGTTTTGTAAAAGCACCCAGCCGCCATTTAAAATGGACGTTTCTATCATATCTCTAGCAACAATTTCTTGACCTTGCCCCATAGATACGGATTTTAAAGCTGAAAATTAAAGAATGTACTTTTATATTCACTTGTATTAATGATTTTCAAAGCTTACGTATGTCTTTGGATTTTGCTAAAGCAGCTATTTGGGGTGAAGGATCTGAGCCGATAGATAAAATGCAGATAAGGGGAGACCGAGGTTCGGATTCAACCCAGGTGGCTTCTAGATCTAGAATACTGGGTTCCCCATACTCAGTGCCTAAGGAATCTACAAAAAATATAGTTCATTATGGGATGTGTGCGGTAGTTATTGCTAAATTTACCCATAATGTATTTTCTTGCTTGAGACAGGGTTCGATCTGGACTCCAAGATCTTATAAGTAAAAGTTTTCGAAACATGTCTAAACTTTTTTGATATCCGCATGGAATTTCTTCCTCTTCAGGCTTTTCTTTTTCGTACCAAACCTTCCATTCCTTTTCATTTGTTTCAATCTAAAAAAAAAACATAGTATACATGTTCATATAGGATTCTTTTAACATACAAACAAAAATTACTTTTTATATTTTACATACTTTAGTTAATATTTCAGAAAACACTGGTAACTTGTTAATTTCAACCAAATTAAGCCAAGTAATATCTAAAATCCATTTGAAAGGTTTTGGTCGGACAGCATTTAGATCTAAAGAAGCGCCCCCTTTGATAAAAGCCATGAATTGTTCGTGAGTGACGATGCCTTTTTGTAAATCAATTTTTATGGCCATCATGAGAGTGAAGAGAGCTTTGTGTCGCTCGTAGAGACTTCTTTGCGTGAACATCCAGACCTTGAAGCACGAAAGAGACAAACATTGATATGATTTTCTTTACTTCCATATTTAAATACTTTACCTCGCGCGTCAAATATTTCAAAATAATATCAATCCTTTCAGTCGCATTGGCACTCTTTTCGGACTTCGTGATTGAATTATCGAAAATAATTAGGAATTGTTTCAAAGAATTCTGATACATTACATTTACGTTGCTCATCTCCACTATCAAAAAATACAAAATCGAACCCCGGGCAGCCACTGCCCGGAATTCTTCCCTTGCGAGGTTGATTTTCTTCTCAGTTTGTACCGAAACCGAAAGTTTCTGAGTTACTTCCTCTGCTGTTGTTTTAGTAACTTGGAGAACATTGATTAACTCTTCATCATCGACCTAAAAAGTATTATGGTTTAAAGGGTAAAGTACTTATGTTATTTTGGGTTTACACCTACCAAGGATCCTTCTGTAGAATTTAGTCTACTCAATAAGTTGGTTTCTAATTCTTTCATTCGCTTCTGGTTTTGCATTACCGATTCAAACAGGGCTACCCGTTCCGCTTCCAAATCTGACTTTTCCATTAATATGACCCTTCCCAAAAGTTGATCTTCCAAACCTGAAGTTTAATCATTTTCACATAAAACTATGTAAAATAAGAGCTCGATATAAAATGAGAGCAAAAAGCAAGAGTTTGCCTCAGTTTTACGTTCTTACCTAGCATGGTCACAGTGAAGTCAATAATAGAAGTTTTTGCACTTATTTCCGGTGAATATGGAGGATTGGGTAACTTGGTAGTGATATACAGCATAAAACCTTTTAGAACATCACATTCCTTATCACCCACAATAACTTTTTCTATACTACCAGATTTGATAAAGTTTTTCTCTAGGACGTTGTCTAAAACTGGATCTAACTCCACATCTATGTCTTCTATCAGGAGTGGCTTTCCTGTAAATATTGTTGAGTAAAAGGAGGTAATTTATAATAATGCAGATCCTCACTTACCAAGAGAAAGGCAATCTTCTAAATGGGTCCTGAAATACTTGTGGTTAAGTGAGGTTATTTGTAGGTTATTATTTGCCTCCTTATTTTTTATCCACATCTTTCCTTGCGTTTGTGGATCTATAAGCAATGGGTAAGATCTGGATTTAGTTACTATTAGAGCATTTTGAACTGATAATTCGTCGTTTGGTAATCCCTGTAAGGTCCATTCTGATACAGTAGAACTTTCTATTAACATGTTGGTGATGTTCAAATTAATAGTATATGGAATTGATCTAAAAAAGGTTGAGATGTAAAGATTTGTGTAAAGTGTCAACGTTAGGTACAAAAACAGCGTATTAAAAGCTACATGTTTTTACCTTGACTGTAAAATATCCATCCAGGTGTTTACTAGGCCAGCTCTGAACTCTTGATTATATGGACCAGTATAAGATAGAAACCCAGTAGCTAATAAGACGTCACCTACCAATCTCCCTAGCTGTTCTTTAAATTCTTTACTCTGTTGAGTCCACCTGACTTTTTCTCCTCCCAAACCTAATAAATAAAAACAAGCAATTGATTTGCTATTACTCTTTAATTTCTAATCAATATTGTATACCTTTTATTAAAGTTGTAGCTGTGTTCATTTTTCTAAGACAAAGGTTGGCAGCGTCGGTTAATCTTTGTTTTTCCATAACTGCTCCATCGTATTGATCTTTGACTTGTCTAAGAGACTGTTCTCTTTCTTCCAATTGTTGTTCTGCTCCAGCTAAATCTTCCATAGCAACCTTGGAGAAAAAAATACAACATATTGTTTGCACATATACCTTTTTTATAAAATGTACCTTTAACCTGGCTTCTTGTAAAGTTAAATTTGCCTTCAGTGGCAGTACTTCTCTATTTACGCTGTGGAAAAATGCCATTGCTTTAGTCCATGATAGTAGTCCTAAAAAAAACAAGAACAGATAAACTTTAAAAAAATCAATAAAAATCAGATCTGGAGTTCTAACTGACCCGCAACATCCCCACACACTCTTTTCGCCGTATCCATATTATAGTCCTCCATTTCAAAGTATGGATGTAATAGATCTACCATTTCATTATTTATTATGTCCTTCGGATAATTCTGCAGCTGGAGTAAAAATGTTGTAGATGCCATCATCTAGAAAACAAAGCCTTTTATTTTTAAATATATGTAAAAATTAGGGATACCAACCTTCAAAGATTCTGCCCAAGAAGGTTTTGGGCATGGAGCGGCAGTATCGGGAATGATCGCATGAATTTTTCTTTGGAACAGGATCAAAACACAATCCATAATCCTCATAATAAGATGTGGTGGTCTGCCTAATTTTCGTACAGTAGCTAGAAGTAAGCAATTTATATCATTATTAGTTCTAAATTACCATCAATAGAGTGTAGACTGTTTGGATATGTTATATTTAGCGTGATCTGCTTACCTATATGAGCTGGTTTAATTGTATTCAAAGCTGCTTCAGCTTCTTCCAGAGCGGGCTTGGCAGCCTCCAATTTTTGCTCAGCTCGAGCTTTTTCTTGAGCGATCGTAGCAACGAGAGCTTCAGCTTTTTCCTTAACTTTCTGCACCTGATTTTTTACTATTTCTGCTTGCATAGCACGTTCAGTCACCTCTGTAAGTAAAATGTGTTGATAAAAATTCATAACAAATAACAAACATATTCAAAAACCATATATTAACCTGTTAATACTCTCTCAGCTCTTTGAGACGCGTCTGCTAGTTCTTTTTCCATCACTGCGAGCTCCTTTTTCAAAATAAGTACTGAAGATGATGCTTCGGCCAACTTTTCCAAACCAGTATCCATTCTGAGCGCACCATCGCTGAGTTCCTTTTGCTTGTTGTTGTAAATGCTCTTGTAACCCGCGATGAAATTAAGATAAGATTTTGGAGTTACATGAGTCGCTCTTCGGAACCTAAAAATAATAAAAACCATAAAAATTGAGTCCTTAACCTTCAACTGGCGACACTATTTACCTCTGGAAATATTCTACTGACGTTGCTGCAACCACATCCTGAATAGATCCTAAGGCGTTCACTAACTCTTCTTTAACTTCATCTGTACATGCAATTTTGAACTCTGTAAGGAAATGTTTTGCTACCAAAACCAAGGCATCTTTAGGCCACGGCTGGAACCAATCGATGGTACAACCGGAAATTAATGCAGGAAAACGGAGAGCTCTGTTTCTGAACTTTTCTCCTACCTAAAAGGTGAATTATTAGAAATGTCACCTGTTAAATTAAGTCTATTTCTGTCATTTAAAAGCATGTCAAAATAATTTTTAATGAGACTCACCGGAGAAAAACAAAATACTACATGCAAATTCTGAAAGGTCCTGTTCATAAAAAAATCCATAAGAATCTCTTGATTCAACGTTCTCTTAGGGTTCTCCCTTTTCATGATTGGAGTTAGCTCTTGAATTATTTCTGCTTGTTCGTCTTTGGTAAACAGATTTGAAATTACTCCGAAAGAAAGAATATTATTTAGGTACTCTAAAAATCCTTCTTCTTTGATGTCTAAGTCGGTAAAAATGAAGGTGGTACCTTTTCCTTGGCACCCACAAGAGCGGTACAGCACTTTTAAGTCTTCCAAAAAGTTTGCTATATTGTATGATCTGGTTAGGGCAATTTGGAATGTTTTGTAGCCAGCAATGAATGATGATAGTTTAGTTAATGATTGTTTTCCACTACCACCAACACCTATAATAAAATAAATTCTTGTATTGGTACCAGAAAACCTTGGTGAAAGCTAGAGAATCTAGATAAAGACAAACTAAAAAAGTAATTCCTTACCAACTAACATGACATTTCCTCTAGGGTGTCTTATAATTCTAGAAACCTTGACCAAATGCAACATGGCATCCGGGAAAAACACAAGATCCATTCCAGAACCTCTCACCATTTCGTTGAACTGAGCCAAGAACATTTCCAGGCGCTCACGTAGTTCTGCTTCGTCACTTACTGGTTCGTAAACTTTTGGAAGTTCCATGTCGGCATCCTCACCCTCTTCTCCTGTGGGTTCCGGAGCGTCCCTAAAAGTAAATAAACGAAGTATTTTTAGTTTTATGAAAGTCACAAAAATTTTTCTATATTGGTATTTTTAACGCAACATCTCATGTTAGTCAAGGTGCAGATAAATAATCTACAGAATCTAAAATTTATTGATGAATTAAGTATATTTTATAATTAGTGATATGAAAATTGTTAACCTCATGAAATCAACAAATACAGGATCTGGTTCAGTTTTCTGTCTAATATTTGCTCCAAGATGTTCTTCAACCAAGTTCATCAGCTCCTCCTTAAACCACGTTTTATCTTCTTCTATAGTAAATCTGTCCGAAAATACTCTGGAACATTCATGTTTCCAAAGTACCATCATACATCCTTCAGATTCTATCACAGTGGATAGAGTTCCAACCTAAATCAACAAATTTTCACCCTCGATTTTGAGTTCCAAAAGATTCGAATTAATAGGCATTTATTGCAAGGAATTTTGGTATAAAATGGTAGCACAACAACAAAAAGGGCACTCACCATTCCTTGCCAAATTTTGGATAGATCCCTCAAAGAAAATACGTAATGAAACTTTGCAGGCGTAGGCAATAATTTTGCTCTGGTATTCTTCCACAATGTCCTTGTTAGTGGTATCAACTTTTTGACCAAATTTCGCACTTCCAACGTGAAACCTCTTTTTATATTATAGTGTCCTATGAGAAGAAATTTTAAGGTTATGAAAATATATTAGAGTTTCAAATTTACTGTTTTCTCATCAAAAAATTTTTGTATGCTAATTTCCGATACCTTGTGCAATCAGTCCAAATATTTTATCAATTGAGACATCTATTGGTAAAGGGCAATTAAAAATACTAAATTGACGTTTAAGTCTTGAAGGTATATCATTTCTTCCACCTCCTGGCTGACCCATGGCACCTACGAATAGAACATCCACTATCGTAGTAAATTCTCCAGGCTTCTCAAGACTATAAAAGCCACCCATATCCATGGTTTGGCGAACGATTTCGTTAGTTATCTGAAAAATATAATGAACAATAATTATTCTAATTACAAATATTATTTTCGAAGCTTTTGTCATGTATACCTGATCTCCCCAACAGTTGATTTCAGGTAAATTAATGTCATCTATGAATATAATGAGTTTTTTTCCATTGGGAGCACCAAACGTACTGCCCATTCTTTTTTCAATATAACTTTCGACGGTTTTTTGAAACTGATATGGGGTTGTGGCACTAGAAAAGTTGAAAGCTCTATAAAGAATAACTTCGGGATTTGCGTTCTTCATATAGGATTTCATCATAACCTGAAATAAATATATGTAATATTATTTTATTTACAAGCCAAGACAGTTAAATACCGTTTTAGCTGTTCCTTGTTCTCCAATCACCATGACTGGTTTTTCTTGTTTAGCAATAGTATCAATAAGGTAGTTAATTCTTACGTTATCCATGATAGGTATTAAAATTGACGCATATTCCGGAGTTGCTGTCTCCGGATAAATATAATTTGTAACCAAAGTATTCCACATGACCCAATCTCCATCCGAGTTAACTACATAGTCGAAAACAGTTGCCTTAAATAAATATAATATATTTTAAAGCCCAACCTATTTTTACAAAATCTATAGAAACTCTATTATATGATTCTGTTTCATAGTTAAAAATAAATTATATTGGTCTTCTGTATGAAAAAGTACAAATATTTTAATATTTGTAAGATGTAAGATGGCATATCATTTGAAACCAGGAACAGTAAAATAATTTACTGGATCAACAATTTCAAAAAATGATGATGTTTTACAGTTAAAAATAAATTATATGGTCTTCTGTATGAAAAAGTATAAATATTTTAATATTTGTAAAATGTAAGATGGCATGTCATTTGAAACCAGGAGCAGTAAAATAATTTACTGGATCAACAATTTCAAAAAATGATGATGTTTCACAGTTAAAAATAAATTATATTGGTCTTCTGTATGAAAAAGTATAAATATTTTAATATTTGTAAGATGCAAGATGGCATATCATTTGAAACCAGGAGCAGTAAAATAATATACCGGATCAACAATTTCAAAAAATGATGATGTTTCACAGTTAAAAATAAATTATATTGGTCTTTTGTATGAAAAAGTATAACTATTTTAATATTTGTAAGATGCAAGATGGCATATTATTTGAAACCAGGAGCAGTAAAATAATTTACTGGATCAACAATTTCAAAAAATGATGATGTGTCACAGTTAAAAATAAATTATATTGGTCTTTTGTATGAAAAAGTATAAATATTTTAATATTTGTAAGATGTAAGATGGCATATCATTTGAAACCAGGAGCAGTAAAATAATTTACCGGATCAACAATTTCAAAAAAATGATGATGTTTCACAGTTAAAAATAAATTATATTGGTCTTTTGTATGAAAAAGTATAACTATTTTAATATTTGTAAGATGCAAGATGGCATATTATTTGAAACCAGGAGCAGTAAAATAATTTACTGGATCAACAATTTCAAAAAATGATGATGTTTCACAGTTAAAAATAAATTATATTGGTCTTTTGTATGAAAAAGTATAACTATTTTAATATTTGTAAGATGCAAGATGGCATATTATTTGAAACCAGGAGCAGTAAAATAATTTACTGGATCAACAATTTCAAAAAATGATGATGTCTCACAGTTAAAAATAAATTATATTGGTCTTTTGTATGAAAAAGTATAAATATTTTAATATTTGTAAGATGTAAGATGGCATATCATTTGAAACCAGGAGCAGTAAAATAATTTACCGGATCAACAATTTCAAAAAAATGATGATGTTTCACAGTTAAAAATAAATTATATTGGTATTCTGTATGAAAAAGTAAAACTATTTTAATATTTGTAAGATGCAAGATGGCATATCATTTGAAACCAGGAGCGGTAAAATAATTTACTGGATCAACAATTTCAAAAAAACTTACATCGGGATTTTTATTATTATTTTTAGGCAAATCTAGTTCAGACAAGTTTTCCTTCATAAATCGGTCGTACTTATTTCTATCATCTGTTTCAAGATACGCTCCCATTCCCCAAGTTAGAGCAAAGACAAACAGTTTAGCAAGGTGTTCAGGTGTAAAAATTTTGGGTTCGTCTGCTTTGTCGGGTTCATCCAAAGGATCCTCATCGTCAATATCTGATTTAGCTGCAGACATATCTTCAGTGGATTCGCTTTGGCTTGGAATTAAACCTAAAATTGAAACTCTTACTGACAAAAAATTACTATTGAATCTGCCAGATACTATTTTGTTGTGAGTAAATTGTGTTCATACCTTCGAGGAGATTTATAATCTGCAAAATAATGTTACATTCCAAGACATGCATAACGAGAACTAAGTTTTGGGCGCCCCAACTTTGGAGGGTACCGAAGTATTCTTCAAACAGCTTCGTGAATACTTCCTGTTCTTTGGAACTTCGTCTCTTAAGCCAGGCTTTTACTATAGGCTTCCATGTTAAACCAGAGGAACTCATATAGACCTAAAAGTGTTTTTTTTTTTTAACTTAAGTCGATATATTTCCTGTTTATATTTTTTCAGTGAGCCAAAAATATGAACCATTTATTGTAAGTGCATATTAAGCATATATTTGATATATTATATGTATAAAGATATGATGATTTTAGTACCATCCCATTCCGAGAAACTGTAGCAGGTGAGGCATTGTCGATATTTTCGGGTTCAAAAATTATTTTGCATGTTGGAGCCATAGAAAGTCTATCACCGTTGGCCAGAGTAAGTGTTTTATTATCGTCCAAGACGGAGTTTAGATTTTCGATCCATATACTGTCTACAGGACCGTCCAAAACTAACCAGACATATTCACCTGAAATTAATAGTTGTAAAGTTAAGTATCACCTTATTCCAGGAGTAGTTAAATACTATCCTAGATCAATTATAAAATATAATTTAGTTGGAATATTTATCATTAATTTTTCATTTTACTTTAAATTCACTTCTGCCTTAATATTAAGAAATTCTAATTGTTTACCACTCTTAATTTTTAAAGTCTTTCGCCATAGAGCTGAAAATATTCCATCTGTCCAATCGTTAGTAGCCACATCTAGTCTCCCAAACATTTGGGCAGCAGTTATAGCTTTTGGATTCATACGCATCTCCCTGAAATGTAAATAGTAAAATTTTCAGCAATAATTTTTTAGAAAATAGCTCAAATAAAACAATTTTTGGCAAAGAAACCCATTCCCGTTTCAATTCACATACCTGTGTACATCACCCATCTGCGTTAAGGCTTTCATTAAAGTTTGTATACATGTAGTTTTACCAGCACCGGAAGGACCTAAAGTCATAATACCATGTCGAACCCTTTGAGTTTCATAAAGCTAAAAACGAATTAGAAAAATGCATTGATCCAACTATTTTAATTTACGTTTCTATAACAAGCTGGTGGTAGAACAAGAATATTCTGCATATCTACCTTAATAATATGAAATGACCGACACTACTGCCTCATTTACTTCGTATTGCTTTACCTGAATAAGTTTTAACGCCCAAGAAGGATGATTAACCAATCCAGCTTCCTCCACTTGTGTATTTATAGCCTCTTCCAACTCAGGATAAGCAGTTTTCTCTAAAACTTGATTCGGGAATAAATCGGCGACCAACGAAATGAAAAGAGGTTCATCTTCATCGATAAGTTTTGATAGATTCATGTCCCTCAACACTCTCATGACTATAGTGCTTTCAGTATCTTTATTATTGACTCTTTTTGCTGCGCCCAGGGTTCTGAGTACTGAAAGGATGTTTCGTAAGCCAAAGTCGTAATGAACCTGAAATATTAAATGGAAAAAAGTGTATTACATGTAAGTGACGATTTTTTACGGGTATGTACCTGTTTAGTTAGTTGTTCTTCGCATAGTTTGTATAGAGTGTAGAATTTTCTAGCTAAAGTAATGTTTTCGAGGAACCCACAACTTGCGAGCTTTACGCGAATAATGATCTGGCGATCGGGTACCATCATTGCTACTGTTCTGAACTGAATTTTTAGATTTTCTGGTAGTTCTTTTCTGCCAGCATATCCAGGATTCTGTATAATAAACAGAAAATGGTAATACGTTTCTGATATTAAAAAATATACATATTATTAGACGAAAAGTTGATTTACCATGGTTATAAATATTCCAAACTCTGGACACATTTCTATAATATCTCCATCAGTAAATTGGAAAGTTTTCTTTTTCTCTTTCTTACTCGCCAATACGACTGCAACCTGTTGTGCGGCCACAGACAAAACTGGAAGTTCTATCCTGTTGAATTCGTCGAAACAGCCCCAGGATCCTGATTGAGCCAAACCTAAGACAACATATATAGTGAGAAATATTTGTTGATTTATTGTTGATTTTACCTTTGTAGATCCTCCCAAGTCCTCGATAATCCATCTGATCCGAGCAATTGAAGACCACTACATATTTTGCCAAAGTTTTCCCCATGTCCTTGACTGTTTCAGTTTTTCCAGTGCCGGCTGGTCCGCATGGAGCACCACCCATGCTCATGGCCAAGGCTTGTGCCAAAGTAATGTAACATCTTGAAAAAAGATAAATACCAATACAAGAGAATGCATTTCAATATTTAGATTTTTTCCACGCCATACCTGTCTGTCAAAGGAGTGATAACAAGTCGGTCAGTACATCCAAGATATTCATTTTGATACGAGAATGTGACGTCAGTTATCACGATAAGTGTTTTATCCTGTTCTTCTTTAAAATAGAATCTGCACTGCTTCAACCATTCGAAGTCATTTACATGTCTGACATTCATTCGACACTAAAAAAGGATAACTTTCTTTTTCTGGAAAATACAGTATATTGTGCCATTCCTAGAGAACAGTAGGTGAAGTTAATGGCACAAAAACGTTATATATATATATATATATATATATATATATATATATATATATATATATATATATATATATATATATACAGGGTGATTCAAAAATCGATCACGAAACTTAAGGGGGTGATTCTATTTGACAAAATAAGGGTAGAGCTTCATATAATTTTTTTCAAAATGTCATTCGTTTTCGAGTTACAAGCCGTCCAAGTTCAAGTTTTTATTTTTTGTTTTTTGAATTACTCGCTTACAGGAAAACCGATTTGACTAATATTTGAAAGATAGGCTAAGTCTTCTGCGCTTCATCATTTTAGTAACAATTCACATTGATTGTTTGCCGCTAGAGGGCACTTTACCTACATTGAAAATTGTTTTTTTGTCATAATTTTTTAGTGTTGACAGCTACAGTAGTTTTTGGCATAATTTCTGAAAGACTGATGCCAGGCCTTTAAAAAAGGTGCCCTTTATTTACATCGCTAAACCCAACGGTTTAGACGTAAATCACCCTTAAAAATTAAGTGGTAAATTTACTTTTCTCATTTCATTACCACCAGCTACCAGGTAAATAGCTATCAAAGTATACTAGAGCTGTCAGTTTAACATCAAATAAATTCGCTTTTTAAACTATTTAATTTATAATCTTAAAATAACTAATAATGGCTAATCAGTAAATATTCATATTATGGATTATTGCGATATACATTTAATTGATAAAAATTAATGAAACAGTACTAAACAAACTAAAAAAGATTCTCAAAATGTCCCCCATTTTCTTCAATACATTTCCTAACACTCTTCAAAAAATGTCGCCTAACTCGATGAAAAATTTCTGGTGTTTCTTTAATAATTTGGCACTTTTCGATTATCCTGAAGCGAAGATCCTCGACGTTGATTACTGGAATATCGTACACCAATTGTTTCAAATGACCCCAAAAGAAAAAATCCATAGGATTAAGGTCTGGTGACCTCGCTGCCCATGCCAATGGTCCACTTCGTCCTATCCATCGCTCAGGATACGTTGCATTCAAATACTGTCGGACACGTATACTAAAGTGGGGCGGAGCTCCGTCTTGGAGGATCCACATGTTGGCCCTTACTTCCAATGGCACATCTTCCAGATACAATGGGAGACGATTTTGGATAAAATCTAAGTATACGTCACCAGTTAATGGGCCATCAAAGAAATGAGGACCAATAAGGTAATCTCCTATTATCCCTGCCCACACATTTAGTGAAAATCTACACTGATGTTTCGTTTCTACCACATTGTTTGGGTTCTCGTAAGCATATGTGTGGATGTTGTGTAGATTTGTTATGCCATCACGAGTGAAACCAGCTTCGTCAGTGAATAATATGACGCCAATTAATCGATTATCGTGTTCATACTTAGCTAGGATCTGATTGCACATTTCCAACCGTCTCGGCCGATCATCGTCATAAAGAGCCTGCACCTTTTTTGAATGAAACGGGTAGAGTTGTTCTTCTCTTAGTATCCTCCATGAACTAGCCTGACAGAGCCGCACTTCATTCCCAATTTTTCTAGTACTAATACTTGGATTATCTTCAATAATTTCAAGCACTCTTTCTTCTTGTTGCACGTTTCTAGCAGTTCTAGGTCTTCCCCTATTTCCATTATAACTTTTAAAGGAACCACATTCCGCAAGCCTCCTGTGCACACTGGAAAATGTTTGAGCATGAGGGATATTTCTTTCCGGATAACTCTCCATATAATATCTTCTTGCCAACTCTGCATTACCATTTGCTTTTCCATAACAAAAATGGATATCACAATTTTCGATATTTGAATATTGGTGATTAGCCATTATTAGTTATTTTAAGATTATAAATTAAATAGTTTAAAAAGCGAATTTATTTGATGTTAAACTGACAGCTCTAGTATACTTTGATAGCTATTTACCTGGTAGCTGGTGGTAATGAAATGAGAAAAGTAAATTTACCACTTAATTCTTAAGGGTGATTTACGTCTAAACCGTTGGGTTTAGCGATGTAAATAAAGAGCACATTTTTTAAAGGCCTGGCATCAGTCTTTCAGAAATTATGCCAAAAACTACTGTAGCTGTCAACACTAAAAAATTATGACAAAAAAACAATTTTCAATGTAGGTAAAGTGCCCTCTAGCGGCAAACAATCAATGTGAATTGTTACTAAAATGATGAAGCGCAGAAGACTTAGCCTATCTTTCAAATATTAGTCAAATCCGTTTTCCTGTAAGCGAGTAATTCAAAAAATAAAAAATAAAAACTTGAACTTGGACGGCTTGTAACTCGAAAACGAATGACATTTTGAAAAAAAATTATATGAAGCTCTACCCTTATTTTGTCAAGTAGAATCACCCCCTTAAGTTTCGTGATCGATTTTTGAATCACCATATATATATATATATATATATATATATATATATATATATATATATATATATATATATATATATATATATATATATATATATATATATATATATATGATCAAAAAAGAGCCGTTTTGTTAACAAAAATGTAACATTGTTTTTTTTTTGCTGGAATGTGTTCATTTCGGCATCTTATAAAACATCTTTCGATGGTAACTCTGAGAGACTTAGCAAAAAAAAAATGACAGACCAAAAGTGGCCACGATTTTCGGTTTTTTGAGTTTATCTCAAAAAGTTGTATGAAAAAATGTTTGAAACAAAAGTTGTAGAGAATTAAAAAACCTATCGATTCATATAAGTTATAGGTGGCGCCACTAGTTATCGAGATATATTTTTCTTCGACAAAATTTATGGTTTTGGTTTTTTTTTTTTAAAAAAAAGACATTTATTAACAAACTACTGATTTAAAATTTAACATAAATATAGGTATTATCATTCTAAAAACGTATGGCAAACCCGCAATCTGTGCGTTTTTTATTTTCCGGGGAATTCGATGTCAACGTTGGAAATTTAATCTTAATTTTTCGCTTTCCTAATTAAGATACAATTCTCAATTTTAATGGAAATTGTTTGTATTGTTTTACATTTTGAAGATATATTAAAAAAAAAATTTTTTCAACCGTGGGCTGAGAAATTTTGCAAAAACCAGTTCTTGCACCAAAAAAATTGCTATAACTTTTCACCGGATGGAGATAAATTTTTTTAATGCGGGCATTGGATTTAGATGTATCATTTCCGATTTCAAAAAAAAAATAATTTTGGATGAAAAAAAACTTTTTTTTTTTTCAAAAATTCATAATGGCGTGGCAAATGAATATTAAGGGCTCAAATTTGCAGAAGATACTTTTTAATGCTTGTGCTTTACCTGTGAATTTTTTGGATCCAAGAAATACACTTCCATACGATCTGTGAACTTTCGAAAATTGGGCCCAATTTAATCGAAAATAACTGCTGTAGGCCGCTGTGGGCGGGTTGCCATAGTTCAAGAGCATTATTCATCGGCGCTTCAAGGAAACTTATGCATCACAAGTAATATTTATAATATTGATGTTGTTTTATTAATTTATATGATAGTAACAATTTGTTTAGTCATATTAATTATTAATTTGTTTATTAACAAAATTTTTACAAAAAATTATAGAGAAAATCATACAAATATTCAATTATATATTACATATTCTACTGTTTTTTTCATTATATTATTATTATCTAACAATTTATTAACAAAATTTTTACAAAAAAAAATATAAGAGAAAATTAAATATTACATATTATACTGTTTTTTTCCTTTATATTATTATGACCTAATAGTTTATTAACAAAATTTTTACAAAAATTTCAGTAATTTCTGAAATGTACAGATTTGTGTGAGCACTGTGATGGACAGTGCGATAATTGCTCTGAATATTTTATTTCCTGCGATTTAGAAAATGATGATGACAATTCAGAGGAAATTAATTTGTGTGAGAATGATTTTGACTATGAAAATGTTAATAGTGATGAGAATGACATGTACATTGAAACTGAGAATAATGATGAAAATGGTATGTGCGATGTAAGTGAGAGTAATAATTGCGATGATGAAATGGACGCCGATTGTATAATAGAAGTAATAGGAAAAAAAAATGAATATATAATTAATATATTGTATTTGTATGATTTTCGCACGTAATTGTAATGTATTATTAAATATTTATATGACGTATTATATGTTATTATTTTATTTTTATATGATTTGCTGATAGAATTTTTCGCAAAAATTTTGTTAATAAACTATTAGGTAATGATAATATAAAGGGAGAAAACAGTATAATATGTAATATATAATTGAATATTTGTATGATTTTCTCTTATAATTTTTTGTAAAAATTGTGTTAATAAACAAATTAATAATTAATATGACTAAACAAATTGTTACTATCATATAAATTAATAAAACAACATCAATATTATAATTATTACTTGTGATGAAGCGCCAATGAATAATGCGCAACTAGAGGTGTAAAAGTAACGAAAATAAGCGTACCCATATGTATTCGTTACTATAACAATTAGTACTCGTTACTATCGTATCGTTACGTTACTCGTTACTTCTGATACCTCATAACATGCTATTGTAGAAAAAATACTTAGGTTTACATTATATGCTAAGCTGCGTAAGGTGCATTTTTTCACTTTTCCGTATTTTGAAACAGACTTGTGTTTAAGTTATTCTAAATTTAGTTTAATTTAATAGGTAAAGTGTAGAACTACAAGAACTGTTGACGGAATCTACTAAATTTGCAGTGGATTTACTGTTTTGAAAATTTTAATCGTGAGCTTATGTTATATCACAATAACATCGCAATCCATTATGCATGAACTACGAAAAATGCGAATAACGAAATGCATTCGTGTGTAACGTTTCGTTACTCGGTACTAGATGGTGCACCCGTTACTCAGTACCGAATACATGCGGTTTGCTACAGCTCTAATGGCAACCCGCCCACAGCGGCCTGCAGCAGCTATTTTCAAGTAGATTCGTCCCAATTTTCGAAGGTTCACAGATCGTATGGAAGTGTATTTCTTGGATCCAAAAAATTCAGTGGTAAAGCACAAGCATTAAAAAGCATCTTTTGCAAATTTGAGCTCTTAATATTCATTTGCCACGCCATTATGAATTTTTGAAAAAAAAACGTTTTTTTCATCTAAAATTAATTTTTTTTTTTTGAGATCGGAAATGATACATCTAAATCCAATGCACGCATTAAAAAAAATTTATCTCCATCCGGTGAAAAGTTATCGCAATTTTCATGGTGCAAAAACTGGTTTTCACAAAATTTCTCGGTCCACGATTGAAAAAAAAAGTTTTTAAATAGATCTTCAAAATATAAAACAATACAAACAATTTCCATTAAAATTGAGCATTGTATCGTAATTAGGAAAGAGGAAAATTGAGGTTGAATTTTCAACTTTGACATCGAATTTCTTGGAAAATAAAAAACTCACAGATTGCGGGTTTGACATACTTTTTTCGAATGATAATACCTATATTTATGTTAAATTTTAAATCGGTACTTTGTTAATTTTTTTTTTTTTTTTTAAAAAACAAAGCCATAAATTTTGTCAAAAAATTTTTTTTTCTCGATAACTAGTGGCGCCATCTATAACTTATATCATATAAAGCGATATGTTTTTTAATTCTCTACAACTTTTGTTTGAAACATTTTTCGATACAACTCTTACTTTTCGAAATAAACTAAAAAAACCAAAAATCGTGACCATTTTTGGTCCGCCATTTTTTTTGCACAGTTCTTTCAGAGTTACCATCGAGATATGTTTTATACGATGCCGAAATGAACACATTCCATCAAAAAAAAACCAATGTTACATTTTTGTTGCTGACGAAAGTCTATTTTCCATGGAGTAATAGTACTGACCAGTATATCAAAAATATCCCTCTGATGAACATGAATAGTAATCAGCGTCTCAAATTTAGTCCTTTCTATTTTCGTCAAATCTCTTGTAGTTTGATCTATCAAAGTATTCAGCAACTCCAAGAACTTATTGTTGGTTTCCGGCATCAGTTTCTTATCGTGTCTGGCTTGTAGAAGAGCTAACTCCGCATCCCGAGTCCATATCATTTGAAGTCCCAAAAGACCAATCTAGACAAAATGATTTTAGGGAAAGAGCTCTTAAAGTTTAGAGTTATAATTTACCTGTGCAGGCATTTTATCTAAAAACGCCAATAACTGAAAATTTGGATCATTAATCATGGAATATGCCCCTCTAATAATTGAATGCAGCGACGCTTGTGATGTTTGTAGTAACTGAGTTAACCACGTCTCTACACTTCCTTCAGCTCGAACTGCTTTTTCCAAAGGTATTATTTCACCTTCCGAAGATATAACTGCAGTTATTTTATTATATTCAATGTCATGAAATTTCACGTATCGAGTATTGTCGAAGATTGAGAGAAGATGATTTTGGATAGTGTGGGAGTCTGAGGCTTGCCCGAGAATTTCCAGCAAAGCTGGATCAGAAACGAAGAAAAATCTGGGAAACATGGTGCGTTTTCGCTCTAGATACCCGCTGAGGGATTTTTGACAGAGCTCCAGCTGTTCTTGAAGGTGAGGGAGGAGTTGTTTCAACATGTCATCACCTAGAATACATATACAATATCATCAGCAATAATACAATAACCGTACATTCTACCAAACCTTACCAACGCAACAAGCAACAACTCCAGGCGTTTCGTGAGCCCTCTGCATTATTTTCTGCCAAGATTTATCAATTTTGGAAAATCTCTTCGCCTCTTTAGGCAACTGTTTTGCAATATCGCCTCCAACAAACACCGCTTCCAAATAAACCCACATGTTTTGCACCAACAACCATCTTTCCAATATTTCATTGGTATTGGAGAGATCGCCGACCCACTGTTGAATCTGTTTCTTAAACGGAGCGTTATATCTGTTTGAAAGCAACGATCCTAGAACCATTAAACTATCTTCTAGTTGTCCTATAGTTTCAGCTGTAGTATCTCCTCTCAAAAGTAGCTCCCCTCTATTATTAAAAGTCATGAAAGTTAACTCATGAACTGACCATTCGTTGGTGACTTGCCGTAATTTTGCTTCGATATCTTTCTCCTTCATAGCGGAGATACATATATCTTCAATGTCTTCCTTATGTTGAAGTAATGGTGCTTCTAGGATGTTTTTAAGACAAAAACCGTCGCTTTCTAGTTCGAAAATGTGGTTTAGAGAGTCCATGATTCGTTGCCAGTGGCGGGGTTTCATTGCTTTATTTGCCATAAGTTCTAAAAGAGGGCACATATCGTTGAAGTCATCGATGGTTTTTTTCAAAGCGAAGAATGCAGGCCATTCTTTTAGTCCCTGGAAAATGTACAGTTTAAATTTTCGTTTAGAAAATTAAGGAAAACAAGTATATATGCTCGTGATGTTGTAACCTTTTTACCTTAGGAAGTTTTCGACATCTATTTTGAAACTCTATAAGTTCGTTATTGATTTCTTCAATATTCACTTCACCCCAAGGGATGTCATAGTAACTATTAACTCTATCGATGACATCATTATAAAGTTTATAGAGTTTCTGAAGCAAATTGAGTTCTTTTCTGATCTGTGCGAGATCAGGATAATCCGTAGTTGGTAGTCCAAATAATTCCTCGCCACTCTGGTACGTCTGGAGTTTCCTCCACATTCCATCAAAACGATTCTAAAAAAATTAATTCGCATATTTCGTCCTAACCAAGTACTAGGAAGAATATTTTTACCTGGAAGAGAATAAGTCTATCAGAAGCCTCCCTGGGAGTCAAGCCGGGTTGCATAGGGCCCGCATTTCGATACTCGTTGCAGTAATCAATTTTATCCTGCTTGAATCTATCCAGATTGCTCTTAAGGTCATTTTGAAATTGAGGCTGCATGTCTAGAAGGTTCACTTGGACCTTGAGCGCATTGTCTAAGAGTTGTTTCCAAGTGTACCTGAGGTTGTCTACTTGCTCTATGATTTCTTGTTCTATCGTGGCATCGTATCGGTTCAGAACGTTGAAAGCGTCCTGTATTAAAAATATTTATATTTATTAAATATTAAATAATTTAAATATATGTTTGTATTATCAGGAGAGTTACCTGTCATTTTTTGATAGGATGTTGAGTGGAATCACCTTCCCCTCAGAAACTGTGACACCTCTCAGTTAGCAGATATTGGCGAGATGTCACAGTTTCTGCTGGGACAATGATTTAATCAGCTTGGAAATTATTTAGAGTTTCAAAAGCTTTATTATGTAGTATTACTATAAAAATTAAAAAATTGAAATTTTGAAAATAAATTTTTCGTTAAAACCATTTTTATTGCGCACAATTAAGGATTTGACTGGCAAGTTTGATATTTATTGCTTCTTTTTTACATACACACTTTCTTTCATCTCGTTCCAACTTTAGTGGTTCTACAATAACTAGCTTTTATTTCACACTCACTCTTTTTAAGATGAATTTTTTACATGATTCATGCTAAAATTACCTCAATGGGATCAATTCGAAGTTCCATATCGACCTCTTGTTCTCGAATTTTCTTTAAAGTATCCATAATCATCCGAACATCGTCCAAATCTCTTATTGTTCTTTCGAGTTTTCGTTCCATTTCATTAATTACCGCGTAAACGTAGTCCATTTCTCTTCGATATTTTTTCTTCATTGCTTGACCGATTCTATGCAGACATATATATATATATATATATATATATATATATATATATATATATATATATATATATATATATATATATATATATAATATATCCGTGTGAGATGCAATAGCAGTGGATATATTCACATTGTGCCGTTGTAGTTCATATATATATATATATATATATATATATATATATATATATATATATATATATATATATGTGTGTGTGTGTGTGTGTGTTATTCATCCTATACGGCACGGAATATTGCGGGTAAAGTATGTGACTTTCAAAAAGTTTTACTTTTGGGATATATGGGGATTTAATATAGTTACTTTTTAAAATTATTTTTATATTGTACAGGGTGTCCCAAAAGCTCTGAAAGTATCAAAGTTGTGTTTTTTAAAATGGAACGCCCTGTATATTATTACATTTTTGGATTCTCGGATCAAAATAAGTGCCTATTTTAATGGTTTAGAGTACCTTTAGGTACTATAAACCTTTTGAAAGTCACGTATTTTGGCCTCAATATTTCGTGCCATTTAGGGGTAATAACCCTACATATATATATATATATATATATATATATATATATATATATATATATATATATATATATATATACATATATATATATATATATATATATATATATATATATATATATATATATATATATATATATATATAACAGTTTCAGAGTTATTGAGTTATTGCTGAAAATATACCTTCAACTCCTGATGAAGTTACAAAGTTGTAGCGAAATATAGAGTATTTAAAAAAAAAGAGTTTGACTAATACAGACCACCGCAGACGCATATATATATATATATATATATATATATATATATATATATATATATATACATATACATATATATTTTCATTTAAAATAATTTGTAAGTTGAAAAAAAAATAATTAAGTTTAACTGGGGACAATGGCTTGTCTTGTGGTCTGTTGTATCTGTACTATGTTAACAGGTTAGTTGCCTTAATCAAGTTCTATATGTTAATGTTTCCTGATTGAAAAATGTAAATTTGTCACAAGAGAATTGAATTTGTGCAAATATGTATGTGGTGGTAAAGAAACGGACCTAAATATCTTAGAAATGTAGTTCTAGAGAAACACTACTTTGCTCTAGGTAACTGTTAGAACTTTAGAAACCGCCCTCGTATGAACGTCTCGATCTGCGGTCCGTGACGGAGTAGCCTCTAGTCACGAACTTGACATATAAAACTGGACTGATCATGCATAATACCTCCACTTATAATAAAAATGACGCCACCGTGCTCCGTGCCATTACGTCCAAATAATTGCTTTGGCAACAATGAATTCCCTAAGTTTTTATGATATGGTGAAAGTGTATTTTTGACATTGACTGAATACTTTTTATTTTGACATAAATTTATTTTTGATTTTTCTGTTTTATGGATTTTATCACATTTTATGTAACGTTTTACTGATAATTTCAAAAAGGAACGTGAACTTTAAGTTTTTTTTTGGTATTTTAAAAAATGTGATTTTTCATCGTAAGACGTGCAAATACCTCATCTGGTAAATTTGAATTTATTTAATTGGTAAGTTATAAAGCATTCAATAATAATTATATGAAATTTTACCTTAGAATCAAATTGTAAATCTAAGAGTAACAAGTTTAATCTTATGGATATGATAATTTTTAAATGCTATCAATATTTTAGTTTTCTAAGAGAAAAGAATTTTCAAATTCAAGAGCTGAAGCAAATTGGTCATGATCATAATTCTTTTATACACCAGATAAGTAACTCTGTTCAGAGCATTTTTCTGGAAATTATTTTATACAAGAAGATGAGCAAAAAGTTTGTGTTGTGCTTCTTACAAATAAACTACCTGAAAAAAACTATGAAGCACTGTTTGATGTAAACATCTTGAAGCAACTAAACTTCGACTTAATAACATACACTCACTCTACAAAAACAAAGTCCTGAATTAGGTGTGCATTAACCAACAACAATATCGTTTTACCATAAAGTTAATGTTCCATTGACCTATAAAGCTGAACATCGAAACTGGTATGGTGTTAAAATTTAAAATGATTATACGTTTAAAAACCAATATGCTATATTAAAATGGAAATAAATGATTGCATATAATATGAAATTTTTCAATATTATTAAGCATGTTTGGAAATTACATAAATTTTACTTTTATCTATTTGTTTTGTCTAAAAATAAAATAATAACCTTTTGTTTGAATATGTTATTAATTAATAAAACAAAAATTCTTGATTTTAGCTCAGATAGGAAATTTGTGTCATGAAAATCCTTTGTCAAAGTAGTGAGAAGCTGCGATTGATTACCATTTCAAAAATTCAACTCTAGGAAGGGTCAATTCCAGATCCTTAAACAGTTAACTAAATGGAAAGTTTGACTTAGTGTAAAAATTTAAAGTTGCTAGTAAATCTTTATGTATATATTTAGATTAAAAATGATTGTATTAATGTAAGAATTCTTTTGTATTTACAAGCTTTTTTATATTTAAAGTGCCTTAATAAATATTGTTTTGTTTACAATTAAATATAAACTGCTTTAACACTATCCCCTTTAGAGTTTAATTTTTTTTTTATAAAAATGGTTTAGTACATAATGTTACTTTACTTCCTTTAAATTAAAGCTCCTTTATTATGAAGGAAATGTCAACATTATTATGAATTTTGTTAACCCTATATAAATACCAACATATCAGTTCCCTAAAAGCATCGAGGAGAAAATAATTTTAACAAAGACCTAATCGAAGCTATTTTTAAATGATGAAACTCTCTTACTTTGCAATAGATTTTGTGGACATTTCGATACCTTACATTAAACAATATACTTATTAATTCATGATATAAAATCTTTAAAAATAAATGCCTTAATACTTTTTTTTTGTTAACTTCTTATACTCTACGTCCGAATAAGAATGTTTCTAAAACAGATATTTAAAAAAAAATTGTCTCGATTTATTTTTGGCGCATATTTCACATTTTAGCTATTTTGCTAAATAACAGTTTTATTGTACAAAATAAAATATGTAAACAGTCATAGAAAAAGCATTTTCATTTATTTATAAGAACTGAAATTTCATGCTTGTTATCTAAAAATAATAAAATTGTTACATATTTACGCTGTTCCAAAGAAGTTAAAAAAAAATTTGCTTTATTGGAGTTGCTTTAAACAGAAAAATTATAATTTTGAGGAAACTAAAAGTAGAAATTCAAGTTAAATATTGTTTTACAGAAACAATTATCCTGGGCTGCGATTCTATAAGAGTAAAGGGAAAGAGAATGTCATAATAAGGATCTATCTTTGTTCGGTCTGTATTAACACATAAGTATATCACTGTCCTAAAAGAGATAAGGAAAGAGAATGTCAAAAAATATGCTTACAAAATCGAAGCTCTGGTCTTTTTTACTGAATATACTCGATTAACCTGTCAAGTAAAACAAGGAAGAACGATTTATTGTTTTAGATTTAGTATAGAAAGAGATAGTTATTGTCTAAACCTGTTAGTTAGAATAATAGAATTGACATTTATACACGACACATTCACGCCAATGTAGGAAACTAGCAGGGAATTCAATGTTGCCATACAAATCATTGCACCTAATGGCGACCAATAAGGGGGGGTCAAAAATTATTTTCATGCGCAGTCCAGTTTTATATCTCATGTTCGTGCTTCTAGTAGACTTTCTGTAAATAGTAAGAACTTGTTCGAACGCATAACGAATAAGTTACGTTTTGTAAATTAAAGAAATAAAAATAAGTTTTCTAATATCGAAAGAGTACTATTTTATTTCTAAAAAACGAAAACAATCAATCGCCTACAGTAACTGTTTTCATTTAATAACAGTGATATGCTCTATCTGGATCTAGCGCATTATATCTCTCAACTATATTTCCAAGAAACTTCCAGTTTTACTTTTATTATCACTTGCTTACCTGTGAGTGCAAGACTTAATTTCTGTCAATATACCAAACTTCAACTTCTCCGTCGATATCGCCAAACAATTGGCAATGGTAAACACATCAGGCTCAGTCGTCAATCTTTCGCTCAATTCTTCATGTTTCCTCAATGATGTTTCAAACTCCGTCAGTTGGCAGTTGAGTAGTTCGCGTTGAGATTTCTCGTTTCTCCACAAGATGCTGTAGGGCCGCCATCTTGAAAGAAACTGTGACATCTCCTGAGGACAGAAAAAAACGCCAGGAGATGTCACAATTTTAATTAAGAGGCACCAGGTCTGTGTGGTGTGGAGGACGAATAAGCATGGCCGGGTATCCCGCGTCGACCAATTATAATTTTGAAGCATACAAGATAGATGTCCTAATTTTAATTAAAATTAGTTTTCAGCGTGAGGGCCCGAGGGCAACCCTTGCTTTTCCTTAACAGAAGGAAACAATAAGAAAAATAATAATGTAATATGAAATTTTTAAGTTGCTAAGGGATAAAGGAATCGGAGCAACGATAGAGCTCTTCAACACCATATATGAATTTTTAAAAATCAAAATTTCATTAAGAAGTAAGGAAATAAAGAAATCTTTCTGCCGTATTAAAATAGTTTGTTGTATGTGTAATTCTCCTTTCAGGAAAAGAATATGAAATATATATATATATTATCAGTTTATTTTCCTGCAAATATCGCTCCACTGACGAGGTCATGAAATAATCGAAATGTGTTTGTTTGAAGGTGATATCTGTTGGACTTCCATTGTCTTTATTTTTGTTGAATATCACGACGTTTCGGCTAGTAGTTATCTCTAGCCGTTTTCAGGTGAAACTGCAAACTGCAAATTTCGAGGCTACGAGAAATCCAAGATTAAACTTACAAAAGAGGAGACGCACATCCAGTTTCTACGACAAGCACGAGATCAGGGAATAATACCAGATGGTTTTCCGTATAAAATCTCCAGTTCCAGGACAACGAGCAAACAGGATATTGGAAAATGCTGGTAAGGCATTAATATGTTCACAGATAAACTATCATCGTTTCAAGAAAGCAACACTCCTAGAGGACATTCGCCAACGGTTCGAAGAAATTAAAGAATATACATTAGGAGAAGACTACGCCCCCATTCTAAGATAAATTGACGCTACTTGTGACAAAGTGAGAACAAAACAAGGAATGATACACCAAAAGAAATTTTCCAAATACCAGAGCAGGCAAGAACGACAACAGCCTTCTCAGAGCCAGAGGACAATTGTTAATATATTTGCCAAGGAATTAACCTCAGCGGAAAACTCACTACTTGCCAAAGGTTTGAACTTCACGGTTGCTCCAAAAGAGGTTCCCATTCTCGATATAATTAGCACCGCAGACTCAGCGAATATCGAAGACCCTTTTGCAGATGAGTTCAGGTGGAAAATAAGAGAAAAACCGAACCGAACATCAGCAAAGACGAGGAAACTGCCCTTGCCAACCTACAGAAGGACTCCAGTATTAAAATTCTACCAGCGGATAAAAAAAATGCTACAGTCGTAATGAATCCTGAAACATACAATCAAAAAATTGACGAAGTTTTAAGCAAAGGAAATTATCATCTCTTTCTAAAGATCCCACATCTGCAATTAAAGGAAGAATCTTTCGCGTTCTTAAGAAACATGAACGATATATTCCTGAGAGGATCCGGACTCAGTTGACGCCACACCATAGCAAAACTCCACACCTTTATGGACTCCCGAAAATACATAAGCAAGACATGCCCTTACGACCTATTAGGAGTTCCCGGAACTCTCCGACTTCTGAACTTGCCAAATTTCTTCTTCCAATCCTGAGACCATTACAAGGAAATACATCGTCCTGGGTTAAGAACTCGCAACATTTCGTAGAAATTATACGTGAAATAGAAATACAACCAGAAGACCATTTTATTAGCTTTGACGTGGAACAGTTTCACTTGAAAACGGCTAGAGATAACTACTAGCCGAAACGTCGTGATATTCAACAAAAATAAAGACAATGGAAGTCCAACAGATATCTACTATTTCGCATGATCGAAATGTGTATGGGGAGAGGACCAGAGCGATATTTGCAGGAAAATAAACTGTTTGTATATATATTTTTCATATTCTCTGCCTGAAAGGAGAACTACACATATAACAAACCATATATGAAACTGAAATTATGTAAAAGGATTCCAAAAAAGAACAGAGCAACAAACAGTATAATATGTAATATTTAATTGAATACTTGTGTGATTTGTCTATAATTTTTTGTAAAAATTTTGTTAATAAACGGTTAGATAATAATAAAATAAAAGAAAAAAAAACAATAGAATATGTAATATATAATTGAATATTTGTATGATTTTCTTTATAATTTTTTGTGAAAATTTTGTTAATAAACAAATTAATAATTAATATGACTAAACAAATTGTTACTTTCATATAAATTATTAAAACATTAATATTATAAATATTACTTATGATGCATAAGTTTCCCTGAAGCGCCAATGAATAATGCGCCTGAACTATGGCAACCCGCCGACAGCGGCCTGCAGCAATTTTCGATTAGATTCGGCCCAATTCTCGAAGGTTCACAGATCGTATGGAAGTGTATTTTTTGGATCCAAAAAATTCACAGGTAAGTACAAGTATTAAAAAGCATCTTCTGCAAATTTGAGCCCTTAATCTTCATTTGCCACGACATTATGAATTTTTGAAAAAAAAAAACGTTTTTTTCATCCAAAATTAATATTTTTTTTTTAGATCGGATGATACATCTAAATCCAATGCACGCATGAAAAAAATTTTATCTCCATCCGGTGAAAAGTTATCACAATTTTTTTGGTGCAAAAATTGGTTTTTGCAAAATTTCTTGGTCCACGATTAAAAAAAAAATTGTTTTTTAATAGATCTTTAAAACATAAAACAATACAAACAATTTTCATTAAAATTGAGCATTTTATCTTAATTAGGAAAGCAGAAAATTGAGGTTAAATTTTCAAATTTGACATCGAATTTCTCGGAAAATAAAAAACTCGCAGATTCCGGGTTTGACATACTTTTTTAGAATGATAATACCTATATTTATGTCAAAATTTTAAATCGATAATTTGTTAATAAATGTCTTTTTTTAAATAAAAAACCAAAACCGTAATTTTTTCGAAAAAAAAATATATTTCGAAAACTACTGGCGCCACCTATAGTTTTTATTATATGAATCGATAGGTTTTTTAATTTTCTACAACTTTTATTTGAAGCATTTTTCGATACAACTTTTTCTTTTCCAGATAAACTCAAAAAACCGAAAATCGTGACCATTTTTGGTCTGCCATTTTTTATGCACAGGTCTTTCAGAGTTACCATTGAGATATGTTTTACAGGAAACCGAAATGAACACATTCTAGCAAAAAAACCAACGTTACATTTTTGTTACTGTCGAAAATCTATTTTCCATGGAGTATAATAGGAATTACTGAAAACCAATAATGTTTAACCTATTTATAAATTTAAATTTTCGAAAATATTGAAGTTATTCCAATATTCAAGCTCAACATCATCATAAATTTCATATATTACGAAAACCAAATTAAATAATTTTTGAGATACGTTGCTACTCTACAGAGTACGCAATATCCCTTTATTGCTTATTCATCCCCCCCAAAAAAAATAATATCAGAACACTAAAAATCTACTTAAAATTTGCTTTGGTTTATCTGTTTTGTCACTATTTATGCAGATTCTTGTTTTTACCATATTATTAGCTGAAAAAGGGCTCTAAATATGTACCAGGGCAGTCGTACATATTTGAGTACAAGTATTTATTAAATAAAATGTAAGAAAATGCAAAATTTGTTACTTTAAACCAAATTCTAGAAGTAATAACTGCAGCGCTAGTAGTAGTACATTGCGACGTTGCCGCATCGCATTAAAATTATTGAAATTCTTGAACAGAAACCCCAGGAGGTTAAAAAATCATATGAAAATATCCTAGAATTTTTTAAAACTATTTATCTTTGCTTACCCCACGCATATCTTGTGAGCAAGATGCCAATAGTGACAGAGTTTTGACAACTTCTTTATTTTCCATTACGTGATTATAGAAGTTGCGCTGTTGTAGAGGAAACATCGGTTTTTCCTCGGTCATTAGTCGGTAGAGTTTTCGTCTCCGCATGCGAAAATCGTCCTCTTTTGTTTTAATGTTTCCTTTGGATATTTTTTTCTAGAGAAAGGAATTTTAAATTAGGCCAAAAATTATAATAAATATCATAGTTTCCGAAATACAGGGTGTCAAAGATTAAATACCTATCACGACCTACAAACAGGGAGTGATAATTTTTGTAAAAAACGTGAATTTAAGGTAATAAACATAGAGTGTTATATATTTTTGAAAAGCTTGTGATAGACTAAATCACAATTTTCAAAAATATATAGGGTGTCCCATTTAAAAAGAGATTATTTTGCCTTATTTTTCCGATACAGTTGAATCTATAGAAAAAAACTAACTATGCCACTGGACCCTCCATTTAAAACATCAGTAGTTGTATTTTTTAACTTTGCGATAAATTGCAAGATAACCGAGGTAAGAAGGGTAAGTTCAACGTGGCACAATACCTCAGCGACTTCTTTTTGTTCCTTCGAACTAAAAGAGACCTGAAAGGGAAGCGATTTGATACGATTCCAGTGGTTCACACAGTTTCGACGAGGTCCCTTCACAGTTCTCTACGTGAAAAATTCCAGAAAACCTATGAGCAATGAAAAAAAAACGCTGGCAGCGGTATAGTCCAGTCAAATAAGCGAAAAAAAACCTAGTAGGGGACACTCATTCATCAAGGATTTTCGGGTAATATAGGCTTATAGAAATAAAACATATATGTTCTCTGCACGAGATTTTGTGTTATAAACTTTTTGTAAACAATTAAAGGTCGAAAAATGCATTTTTTTGCACTTTTTTGTTTACCAGCAAAAACTAAAGAAAATTTTGGACAAAATGGAATAGCCATCTTGTAGAAAATTGAAAAACCTACAAACTTGTTTTTTTAGCGATCTCGATATTTTTATTTGTTGGTGAGAAAAATGCAAAACAAAATCAAAATTGTTATAATATTCAATTAACAATAACTATTGCTAAATGCAACCTACGACTTTGTTATTACGTAAAAACTTGGGTCTTTTAGTGCTTAATGTGTGGTAAAAATTTCAGATCGATTCATCAAATAGTTTGTGCAAAATTTAATTTGTTTATCACAGGCGAGCGAATTTTGCAATAACATTCTAGCTCCATCAATGAAGGTACACCGATTCTGAGCACATCTCATGAAAGAGGAACTCTTCTTCTATGAGAAGTATTACATAGAATTGAGGAAAATTAATTTTGAATTTGTTTAAACTTCATTAGAAAACCACTATCAATTTTACCTTGTAAATAAATTAAATAACTTTTTTGTTTTTGCCGATAAAAAAATTCTGTTTTCATATTTGGAAAGCTGGCCGATAAAACAATTTACTTTCAAAACCTATTACTATGTTTAACTATGAAAACCTTAAAAACATATTAATTTTTCAATGTATCATATATTGTTATTGTAGCAAACAATACCTACGTATACAGCTTTTTCTTACACGTAATGTAACGAATATTAATGTTTTACAACAATAATTTAATTATTCAATTTTCCCGACTTATAACCATGTTTGCCAATAAAAATAGCACAAAAATTATTGATTTTTAATGAAAAAATTGTGTGGAAAAAAATGTTTAAACAATTTAAATGTTTAATTTATAAACAAATAAATAAATAGTGTGCATATTTGTAATGTATGCAGAAAGGTACCACAAATTAAAAAAAGAATCATGAAAATCAGTCAACAACTTTCGGAGATATAGCAAATGGTAGCAGTTTGAAGTTGTTGTTTCATTTTTTGAACGCGCTGATTTGTTAGCAACTCATCTTCCTGCCGAGTCGTCTGTTAAACAATTAACCCTTTTAAAACTTCACTGAAGCTTTTGTTTTTGTGTTATCATTTTCCGGACAACTCACACCTAAACCTAAACTCTTAAACTTTCGAATGGCGCTAGTTTCGTTTCTTAACTGTTATTAACAATATAAGAATGAATTAAAAAAAAAATTGTTAACTTTGGCGCATATTGACCTAAACCGTTTTTCTTTTCTAAATTCGTCTAAAAATGCCAGCTTCCCAAATATGAAAACAGAATTTTTTTATCGGCAAAAATAAAAAAGTTATTTAATTTGTTTACAAGGTAAAAATGATAGTGCTTTTCTAATGAAGTTTAAACAAATTTAAAATTAATTTTCCTCAATTTCATGTAATACTTCAAAGAGAAGAATTCCTCTTTCATGGGATGTGCTCAGAATCGGTGTACCTTCATCGATGGAGCTAGAATGTTATTGGAAAACAATTTAAATTTTGCAAAAACTATTTGATGAATTGATCTGAAATTTTTACCACATATTAAACACTAGAACACCCAACTTTTTACGTAACAACAAAGCCGTAGGGTGCATTTAGCAATAGTTATTGTTTATTGAATATTATAACAATTTTGACCTTGTTTTGCATTTTTCTCAGCAACAAATAAAAAAATCGAGATCGAAAAAAAAACAATTTGTAGGTTTTTCAATTGTCTACAAAATAACTATTCCATTTTGTCCAAAAATTTCTTTAGTTTTACTGGTAAGCAAAAAAGTGCAAAAAAATGCATTTTTTGACCTTTAATTGTTTACAAAAAGTTTATGACACAAAATCTCGTGCAGAGAACATATCTGGTTTATTTCTATAGGCCTATATTATCCAAGACTCCGGGTCTCTGTCTGGATCATTGAGTGTCCCGGCAAAATGCTTATTTGACTGATGTAGTATGTATGACTTTTATTTTGCTGTACAAAAATGTCTAATAACTTTTTTTTTCTGACACCAGTTTTCAAACTTTGTGAACGCACCCTGTATATGTGCGAGAGATTGCCTACGCTCTATAAAGAGCACGACACTTTACAAAGAAGAAGACATTATTCTACCTAAGCTGTAACATTTTTTTTTTAAATGCAAGTTACACAAAATATTTTATTACGCGTTTTAACAACAATTATTTTATTTAAAACTAATACAAAGAACTTATTAATTCTTTGCAATGTGTGCATATATTGATACTATGGAAAAAGCATGGCCTTTGTGTGTGTTTAATGCTAGAAATTGCGTTATAGTATAAAAAATATTTCCTGCACTCCTAAATAAAGACATTCAAGCAAAACAAAATTTTTCTCTCTATCCTGTATGGGTCAGGATTGATCAAATTTATTTTTATACGAGGATGGTTCGATAAGTTCTCGGCCTGGAACACAGAGGGCGCTAGTAGGATCAAATAACTATAATACTTTGTAAGCATTAACCTTGAGATGACGCCCTGCAAAGTTTCAGATGTTTGCATTCGGTTGCTTGTTTGTGGCGATCGAGTGAACACATAAGGTTCGATATTTTGTGAAAGATGGATATAATTGAAGTTCGAGCGGTTATAAAGTACTTTGTTTTAAAGGGCTTAACCCCTACGGATATTAAAAACGAGTTAGATTCTACTTTAAAGGATTCTTCTCTTTCGTTTTCGACAGTATAAAAATGGGCTGCTGAATTTAATCGTGGTCGTTCATCAATTCAAGATGATGAGCGCTCGGGACGTCCAAAAACCACTACTACTGGCGAAATTGTCACAAAAATTCACAATGTTGTAATGGAACAAATGTTAATTATTTTTAATTGTTCAATGTCAACTATCTTCTGTTAAAATATATAATTAAATAATCACTCTGTGAATAGATATTCCGTGGGAACAGGGTAGTTATATTTTTTATCACTATCCACGAAAATCTAAAGGAAAAATAAATCAGTTATCGCTTAACTTTTATGATCTTTGTCGTTTAAATGTTTTCTTAAAAAAAATACATAAAGTCAGTTAATTTATGAAGACGTAAAAGACCCTCTCTTAGAATTGCCTATAAATCCGTCCAAGTAATCCTGCCCTGGTTAAGTATATAAAACAAGATGTGATAAGGGTAGTTTTAACATATGGTATGTGGAATACCGTTAAAAAGTTTTAAATTATTGAACGATTTTCCCATTATTAGGAAACAAAAGAATGGTCAAATAAACTCACTATAATAGAAATATATCGTTTGGCCATTTGTAAAAAGAATTCTGAGTAATCACTGTTTTTTCTATTCACAAGAAATAATGAGTTAAGATGTTTATTGCCAAAACAGCCAAGAAAAGTGAATAGTTTTTTTTACAGTCTTTAACATATATTCTTTTAGTTATAGAAAGAAATAGAATAGTTTTATCAATTGTGTTTATATAAAAATTAAGCTTAAGATGCTCACAGGTCAATTCGTGAATCAAGCATCCGGTATAGAATAGCTAACGCCCTCAGCATCGAAACCTTCGAACTTTACGGGAAAGAAATTGTCGTTTACCGGGTTCCATCGCCTAATTTGGATACAAACGGAAAACAAAGGGAGAGGGGGTGTAAGGTTCGAATACACTCTTTTAAGGAATAGTAAATTTTAGTCCCAATCTGAAAGTCGAATAAAGGTGATCGGTACCATTCTATAAGCCCAGTGCCGTAGTGTATATTTGGCGGGAATGAAGGTTTTCTTTGATTTGTTTTTGATTTAATTCGGGAAGTTAAGGCAGGATCATGTGTTATTTTAGTGGGGCATTTCGCGATTTTCATACGGTTCGATTAAGTAATATAAATAGCTGTTTTTCGCGTTTTATTTCTTTTTTTTGTTTAATATTTTATTAAGCTATTTATACGTGTTTTTTTTCAAAATTGAGTTTTAAGTTTTTGGTTAAATAAAGGCCGAGAAGAGCAATTATGTTAGTTTTTCGTAATTGTTATTTATTTTAAGTTTCTCATTGTAAATAGTTTGTTTTTATTCTAATTATTTTGTTAATAGACTAAGTGTTTTGAGAAACTTGTTTTATTCAATCTAATTAAAACCTTCACGCGAATAAACTCGCGGGCGCGCTGTTGCGTGACCTACAAAACAAGAGATGTCTTCTGACCCACTAACTAGCAGCCTTTCCTGAGTCCTGAAGATCTGAGTCATGGTTGTGGTAAGCTTTAATAACCGTAGTGTTTGGTACTAAAGCAGCAAGAGAGAAGTTGAACGACCAGACTTCCAGAGTGTCTTTATTACTGTGATATTTAATTGTAGGTTATGGAAATAGTTACTAATTAATATGGGACAAAAATGATTATAGATAAGATAATTAACGCTACCTCAATATGTCATCGGCAAGAGTCTATAATCAAATTCTGTCACAATGTCATACTTTATGACCGCCGACTGAAAGTACGAGAGCTTGCCGGTATAGCAAACATCTTCATAGATCGTGTTGACTACATTTTACATGATGTTCTTGGCATGAAAAAGCTTTCTGCGCGATGGGTGCCGCGTTTGTTAACAGTCGACCAAAAACGCCTTCGAATGAACACTTCGCAAAAGTGTTTAGACTTATTCAAACGCAATCCTGCTGAGTTCCTTCAAGATTTTATAACTGTAGATGAAACATGGATTCACCAGTACACGCCAGAGACAAAGCAGCAGTTTAAACAGTGGGTGGGGGCAGATGAAAGTGCGCCAAAAAAAGCAAAAACAGTTCCGTCTGCAGGAAAAGTCATGGCAACAGTTTTTTAAGATTCACATGGCGTGATCCTTATAGACTATTTAGAACAAGGCAGGACTATCACCGGGAAGTATTACGCTTCACTACTGGACTGTTTACAGCATGTGAATAAGGCTAAACGTCCACATCTTGCCAAAAAGAAGTGTTCTTTCATCAGGATAACGCGCCTGCACATAAATCTATGGTTGTTGCTGCAAAACTCCATGAGCTACGTTTTGAAGTGCTTCCACATACGCCATGTTCACCAGATCTGGCTCCCAGCGATTATTTTCTTTTCCCAAACTTGAAAAAATGGCTCGCTAGACGAAAATTCCCTTCAAATAACGAGGTCAGAGCAGCGACAACCGCTTATTTTGCAGAGTTGGACAAATCACATTATACTATGGGTGTTAAAATGTTAGAACATCGTTTGTGTAAATGTATTGAAGTACAAGGGGACTATGTTGAAAAATAAATAAAGCATCCTCGAATGTGTTTTGATTTCAAGAGGTGCGAAGGCCATCTGACATATTTTAATTTTCTTTCTGCTGGATGTGCTCCTGCAAAAGCTGCTACTACTCGAAACTACTAAATTATTATTTAAAAAAAAGATACTTACTGGCTGAATGACATTTCTGGATCTATTTACCACATCCATGAGATTTGCAGATGGTCCTGCTATTTTTTTCCATACCGATTTCTTACTGCTGGTGGTGGCTCCCTTCGGACATGCAACGGACGGCATTTTTTGTGTTTATTTTAGTTGTGTAACCAAATAGTGATGGTGGTCATATTCATGAGGTATAATGTAGAAAATCGTGCAGATACATGTTGACGTGTTTTATAATGTATTATGGTGATGTCACAAAGTGATTAGTTATAGTGTTGTCACATAGTGGTAAAGTGAAAGAGAAAAGAAGAAAAAAACGACACAATTAGAATATGTTACACGTATATTCAGGCAGTTGTAAAAGTTCGCTTTACTTACAATTAAACTGTTACAACTGTTGTCCATTGAAGAAGTTCTAACCTACACATTAAATTTAAATTATAAGCTCATTAATTTTTACACTAATATCAATAAACAACAATATACTCAAATTAAATTCCTACCTCTTGTCCTCCAGCCCATTGTCCGACACCTTTTGATACAGAGGTTATATTTCTTCCAGCCAAATTCAGTACTTCCTGTACCTCTTCAAGGTTTGGTTGAATTCCAACCTTCGGGATAAGTAACACTGCGTTCAAAATGAACACTGGAGCCCGTTCATCTTTATCTACAAGTAGATACAACTATAATTTAACGTAAAAACTACTTTTAGATTTCTTACATTCCACACAAAATCTTCTCCTCAGGGAATCTAAGGACTGTCTAGTAACCTTCACCAATACATCAATTACCTTCCTGGTATAGTACCGCCTCATTTCGCCTACTGCACCCCTGACTACATCGTGCATTGCTTTACTCATACCTCCACTAAAAAGGAGGTGGGGTTTTTCGAAACATTCCCACACTAACGACCAATCAGATTGTTGTTGAGAGGATGATCCCGCAATATCAGGAGGTTTTTCTTCCTCTAAAATATAAATTTCAGTTAGTGACAACTTTAATTATAGAAAAAACATATCGTGAAACCTTCAAAAACAAACTCATTCTCCTGATCCACTGACTGCGAAGTATCAATTCTGGCTCTCTTCACTAGAGAAAGAATTTCTTCCACTGCTTCTTCCACCATCATGCTTTTCTTGTGAAGCTCAGCAGCTGAAGTTCTACAAATCTCATCTATGCTATCACAAAATTTATCTACAATAGATATTAAATACTTTAATTTATGGAGATGTATCGGTAGGAAGTTTGGAGAGCTCACCAATGTCCCAAGGAGGATCTCCATCTTCTGGCAGTGCATGTAGTTGAATAACCTGCATACTGGTCAAAACTTCCAGTACTCTGTTTATGTAAATGTCATGAATTCTTTCCGTCTAAAACATACTTATTTTTCACAAATTGTACTGAGAAGGAAGGTATCCAAAGTATCCGGCTCCGATTTTAATGAAACTTCAATATGTTGTAGAGGGTAAAAAATAAGGGATATGTATTTTTTTAGCTGCGGAGATTCATTATCTTCTTCTTCTTCTTCTTCTTCTTCTAGGTAGAACCAAGTTCTGTTATCTATACAATGCCTCATCGATCCTCGTTTGAGGTCGAAATCCAGCTGTCTCTCCATCTTTTGGGGGGGCCGTCCAGGCGGCCGTTTGGTGTTTGGTTTCTCTCTCATCACAGTTTTTGCTCGTCTGTCATCGTCCATTCGTTCCACGTGATCTCTCCACTGCCTACGACGGTTTCGAACCCACTTCACAACATCCCCCACTCCGCTGTCCTCGCGTATTTTTGTGTTTCTTATTCTATCTCTTAAACTTGTTCCCGTGATCATTCTCAGCGTTTTCATTTCTGTGGTTCTCATAATTTGTTTTGTCTTTGTGGTTTCATTTCTTGTTTCTGCGCCGTAGGTCAGTATCGGTCTTACACAGACCTTGTAAATTCTTGCTTTGCTCTCAACCGTCATATGTTTATTGTTCCAGATTATGTCTCTTAGTTGACCTGATATCATGGCCCCTTTGTTTTTTTTTAGACTTTAATACGTTTGTTTTTTTTTGGCATATTATGACTGATTCTATTGAAGAAATATTTAATTTTTGTTAGCACTTTTTCATTAATAATAAAAATATAATCAATACATTTTGTGTATCATTAAAACCATTTTATTTTACTTTAATATAATGTTTAGAAGTCTCTTAAGTCTTAGTGGTACAATTTACCTAACCCGTGGTACAATTAAACCGACTGGTTGGGTAAATTGTTAGCATATTTTGTGAAATCCGTTAAGAGTATGGTGTTGATGTTGCAGTACATGTTAAATGAGATTCTAAACTATGTGACTCATAATAAAAAGCTTGTTTTAATTAATATCAAAAAAAGATATTTTGCAAAAACTGAAAAATGGTACAATATATCCGACTCTCCCCTATTGAAGTTTTATTATAATCGGAGCCGGACACTTTGGATACCTTCCTTGTGAGTAACACTGAATTTCTTACCAGAATTTTAAAATTATTAATGGCGGCGTTCGCAGAATCAACGTATGACTGCCAATCTTCCGAGACCCAGTCAAGCGTTGTTAATCCAGGTTCGATTTTACTCGATAGTTTGATCAAATGGGGAAGAAAAAGGGGTCGTACTTCTAACTTTACGCTTTTTACAACTTTTAAAAAATCACTTATAAGAAACTGAAAAATGAAAATGTAAATGTGGGATTTGTTGTACAACAAACATAATATTTACCTGTAATGAATCTTGCACCAAACTAAAATAATCTTTCTTAGCGTAGAGTGTTAACGCTACCATTGGTACTGGCAAGTCCATTTTGGTCATTAAGTCTGCCTCTCTTATCAGCAATGGTATGGTTGTGTGCAAATTGACTTTCAACTTTTGTTGTTCAGGACAGACTGCCAAAAGGTGCTTGGTGAGACAAGCATCCGCATCAGAAACCTAACGAATTTTATTTTATAAAAAAAATCAATAATTTGATGGCATTTTGGTTTCGATTTTAATTACTTACATGCTGATTCATCCATAACGCTACCATATCGGTTTCATAGGTTTTAAACATGTTCTCGGCTGCCTTATGACGTTTAGACAGTTCTACCGTGGCAGCAAGGTTTTTCATGATATGATGTGTGGTAACGTTTGAGAGTAATTCTTCTAAATGTGAAGCTAAACATCTAGCCCACTTTATACGACCTAAAAAACACACACAATCACAAAATTGGCGGAAAAAAGGCTTTCAAGTTTAGGGAAAGCGAAAAGATGAAGCATCTTTTGTATTGTTTGTAACAATAGATTTTATTTAGTTGAGAGATAATTTTTAACCGACTTCTAAAAGAAGGAGGTTCTCAATTTGGCGACTATGTATGTTTTTTTTTATGTATATACACCGATAACTCTGGAACGGCTGCACCGATTTGAATGAAATTTCTTACGTTATGTTCAAGAAGTTGCTGCGGTGGCCCCATATTTTTTTGGATGAAATTGGTACACTAAAATCCAAAATGGCGCTGATAATATGGTGGCCAAAAAAATTAATTTTGTCCGATATTCTCCAAAATTGATATGGAGGAATTTTCGGAATTGTACCCAACGAATCTGAAATTATTTTTAAAAAATTCAATACGGTGGATTCAATATGGCGGACAAAAAAATTTAATTTTGTCCTACTTTTTCCAAAATTGGTGTAAGAAAGTTTTCGGGGTCGCACATAACGAATCCAAAATATTTTTAAAAAATTCAATATGGCGAATTCAATATGGCCGACAAAAAAATCAATTTTGTCTGATTTTCTCCAAAATTGGTAAGGGAAAGTTTCCGGGGTCGCACATAACGAATCTAAAATAATTTTTTAAAAATTCGATATGGCAGATCCAATATGGCGGACGAAAAAAAATCGATTTTGTCCGATTTTCTCCAAAATTGGTATGGGGGAGTTTTCGGAATTGCACGCAACGAATCCTAATTTATTTAAAAAAAATTCAATATGGCGTATCCAATATGGCGGACAAAATGTTAATTTGGTCCGATTTTTTTCAGAATTGATATGGAGGAGTTTTGGGATCGCACATTACGAATCTGAAATTATTTAAAAAAGATTACATGTGGCGTCTCCAATATGACGGAAAAAGATTCCAAGATGGCTGATTAAAGATCATCTCTAAATTTTGTCTAAAATCAGTTTTGGGGGATTTTTGTTAGTGTTAATTACGAATTTAAAAAATTTTTTGAAAAACTGAATCTGGCGGATTCAATATGGCGTTCTAAAAATTTTACATTCTTTGATTTTCTCTAAAACTGATGTAAGGGGTTCTTGAGAGTATAAATTATGAATTTAAAAGTATTTTTTCATGATTCATTATGGCGAATCCAATATAGCGGAATAAAAATTTTACATTTTTCGACTTTGTTCAAGGGTGGAATTGAATCGTTTTTTAGGATGTAAAGAGCCAATATAAAATCTAATATGTCAGATGCAATATGTCGGTCTAGAAATTTTAAATTTTCGAATTTCATTCAAAAATTGGTACTAGGGGGCTTTGAAGGGTTTAGATTTAGATTAGATTAATATGTTAAGATTATTATTTTTTTTAATTCAATATGGCGTAGAGAGGTAGTTATCGGAGGGAGCCAAATCTGGTGAATACGGTGGGTGTTCAAGCAATTCGTACTTTAATTCTTTCAATTTAGCCATCGTCAAACCACTTGTGTCAGGACGTGTATTGTCTTAATGAAAAATTATTTTTTTCTTCTGTAAGCCGGGTCTTTTTTCACGAACTTTTTTATCCAACTGATCCAAAAGGTTGCAATAATACTCAGAATTGATTTTTTTACCTTTTTCAAGATAATCAATCAACAAAATCCCTTTTGAATTCCAAAAAACTGATGCCATAACCTTTTTTGCCGATCGTTCTGTCTTGACCTGTTTTGAAGCTGAACAACCAGCTTCAGTCCACTGGAAACGTTCTTGTTTCAGTTTAGGATCATGATAGTAAATCCAAGTCTCATCCACAGTTACAAAACGAGGCACAAAATCAAAGACTTGCTCAATAATTTCTGGTGTTGTTGCACTTTTTGGACGTCCACTACGTGGTTCATCTTCAACGCTTGTACGACCACGTTTAAACTCTAAAACCCATCGATGCACAGTTGGAAATAAAAGAGCAGATTCCTTTAATACTTCCATATGAATTTCTGTTGCTGATAAACCTTTCAAAACAAAGAATTTTATCACTGCGCGATATTCGGTTTTATCCATTGTATAAAAATTCACTGACACGTCAACTTCAAATGGCTTGTAAACAAAGAATGAATTGACAGATAGAAATAAACTTTTGTGTGTGTTCATATAAAAGATAAAATATTAAAATGGCGAATAAATTTTGATTCCTGTACTGGTTAATAGGTGTCATTTTCAAAACTTTTCAACCAACCTGTATATAACACATTATCTCTATCTACTATTAGAAAAGTTATTAATATTTATCAATTACTGCAAAAATAGCATTTTTTGCAGTTATCTTGATAAATAATAAACCAAGCGTCAAATTAAATGTTTTTAATACCTGTAATTTTTTTTCCTTCAAACGGAAAATTTTACAGACTCAGTGTTCAATATTTAAACATTGTTTATTTATACAGCAGAAAAATTATTATTATTATTCCTAAATATGCCCCCTTATCTACAATCGATCTAAGTTTAACGCTATTTTAAGTTTAAAAAAGAAATATTCTGAATAAAATATCTACCTGCTATTGGAGGAAACATTCTTGGAACCGGAGGATCATCCTTCTGCTTCTTGTACATCCTTATTATCCTTTCCACCTCCTTCTCGCAATACTTCAATATACGATCGTACTTGTCTTCCATTTTTGCCAGCGGTATTTTCTCGCTTACCTTCTCAAATCTCGTCAGAAAAGTAATCCCTTGCGGCGTCTCCCACACACTATCAAAATTCCTTTCGATAATTTCAGCGATCTTGTCTTTCAGCTCGTCGGTGTGAGCGAGAAAACTTTGAAAATCATTCTCGAATTCTACGTTTCTTTGATCCAGATAATCGTATGGTTTATTCATAACTATCGATTTGATTTCCGTGAAGTTCTGGATGGCTTCTTCGAGAGCTTAATATAAAAAGAAAATAAGTAAAAATTTATTCGGTTATTCTCACCTGATCCCACTATATTTACCATCTCCAAGGAGCAATCCCTCCATTCTTCTCTGAAACAACCCAGTGTAATCATCGATCAAATCGAACATAGCAATAATTTTCGACAGTCTTCTGCAAAATGCATCAAATTTCCCAAAAATATAATTTTCGGAAAAATTAAATGGTCTGGTTGCGGGCAGAAGAGTTTGATTTTTAACTATGTGGTAAGTTTTTCGATAAACTTTATTTAAAACAATGCATTGTGTCAATTTGTCTTTCATTAAGACTCTTTCTTGCGACCAAATACTCTCTTGACCGCGACAAGTAATGTATCCCTTGCACGTTTCTATCATTTGATTGGTGATCTGAAATTATTCGTCATTTTCTTTTGATATCGCTTGTTTTAATATATGACATAAAGATTTACCTTAACCATCAACGCCGAACACCTTTCCGATGTGTTGTAAAACTGTGAAACATTGTGAATCAATCTGACAGTTTGAAGAAGACCCATGATACATTCTCGCATCTTCACCTAAAATCAACGGGGATATCAAAAGGGTAAGGAGCTATCTGGCTGTAAATTGAACTTACCGGATCGTCTAAATACAATGAATGACACTTTGTTTCTAATGCTTGAATAAACTTTGCATTATCCTTTGCTTCATTGTAGCAAAATGTAATTTTCTTATCAGTATCTTTCCATTCTTTAAGAATTTTTGATCGGGCAAGTTTCAGACACAAAATCGTCATTTGAACTTCTTTCGAGCCTACTTGGTTGGCGATTTGGGAAAATTGAGCACCGCGTTTCTTCCAGTACTCCAACTCATCTTGAGGACCTAGAAATGTTAGTTAAGTTAACCTGGACTTTCAAACTGATTAGTTCTATTTACCTGAAGAGTCATTTTCCCTTCGAATTTGTTCACTTTCCTTCAGGATTTCATCAAGCCTCTTACACCACCCCTTTACCCTCTCTTCTAGAGGTTGTACTTTTTCTGGAAACTTCGCCATTTCTTTAATTTCATCAGTGTGTATTTTGCGCATTATCACCTGGCCGTCATCAAAGAGATTACCTTCATTAGCTACCTCTTCACATACTAAAAAAGATTGTCATAATGTAGAAAAGTGACAAAAAATTCCATATTGATTTTTACCTCTTAATACGCTGCAAAATGATCTTAAGCTAGGTAACAACTGATTTTTAACCATGGGACAACTAGCAGCGTCATCTTCACAGTCCAAGCTAGGATGAGCCAAAGCTTCCATAAACACATGCTCTATTACTCGTTCAATTGTGGTTACCATTCCTATTCTTTCAGCATCTATCACACCACAATACAAATCCTAAAAAAAAGGTATTTAATTTTTTCACAATTTATATTATTTTTACGTTTCGTACTTTTTGAAATCCTTCCTCAGGCAATTGTTTGCTACTATTCGTCCGAAAAATATAAATACAAATTCCAGTCAGCGGTATTTCCCAGCCATCAGTTAAAAACAGCTTTTTCTTGTAGATTGGAGTGATATTTGGTTGTAAATTGGCTCTACTAGTACTTGGTTGAAGCTGCCGACTTGTACTAGGCTTGTTAGGTTCTATCGCTGCCATGGCTTCAGTGTCTAACATATCTTGGTAGAACCACATCAACTTGGTCTTCATGTGGGGAAGAAAAAGCTGATTGATTTCGTCCAGCTAAAAAAGTATTAATTACATACAGCCTGTTCACCAGTAGGAAAATTTGATTCACTTGTTCAAGTGAGATAATGAGACGTCTACAGATTTAGGAAACATACAGTATTTGTTATTAGAAATGATAATAGTAAAAGTGTTTACCATGTCTCCTTCAAAAACGTGATCCATAATTTCATGCCTCGGCAGACCAGTGGCATCTATCAGAATCTGGAAGGTGAACTCCAGCCTGGGGTCCATCTCCCCCCTCCTTGCCTTCCTCTCGCATTCTTCCCTCCGTCGCTGAAAGAAACGTGTAAGATTAATAGATAATCCAAGAATCTACCGGATGTACTACAACTGATGTATCAGACCGATTTGATTCAAAATCGTGCAGGGAAAATAGTCAAAAATAACCTTTTTAGCATGGAATGGTTTTTCATGAATCATGTGACGATTTTCCGAGCCTCAAATGTGACAGTTTTGTTTATGAACATGTCCACTCAAATAAAAATGTGCTTCATCGGAAAAAATGATTTTTGAAGAACAGCCAACTTCTCTTGACGAAAGTATAGTGTTGGTGATGATCTTGTTACTTTAATTCTTGAGTCAATTGGATCTTGTATGGATGCAAATGAAGATCAACATGCGACGTAAAGTGTTTCGGGGAATGTTTAATTTTTGTGAATGATGCCTGGTTGATGTTGATGTCATTTCAAGAACACTTTCGCTTACAGTGGCTATGTGTTGACGAGTACAAACTGGCCAAGCATGTTATTATATTCTACAACCTTCGACCGAGCCAGTTTTCTTGAAACGTTAAGCAATTTTGCAAATTCTTGATTCTGTAGGACGTCTAGATTGACTGAAACATTCACGAAGTTTACGAAATTTAACTTTTAACTATTAAAATGTGCCCTGGTGTTGTTAAAAAATCCGTGACTAAATTTGCCGTACTTTTCTCTTGATATATATATCAAAACATAACATCATGAAGTTTATTACTTGACATCGAAATTAATAGTTAAAATGGAAACCAACAGATGGCCAACCCTTTACTAATCTACTGTCAAATACGCTACTAAGTTACAGTAATTATATTGTAAAGGAAATCTTTCGTGTTAAATACTATATTTTATTTGTGTTGATTACGATATAGCTATGAGTGACTCACGAAAAAGTGCATTCTGTACGTTTGAACTCCACCAGATACGGCTTTGGTATTAGAAATAACAACGAAGAGGTAGTAAGAGTGAACCATCTTCAACACATGGATGATCTTGAACTTATGGCTGCTACTAGAAACCAGCTGGAACAAATGCTTAAAATTGTAGAGGAGTTCTCCGGGGATATCGGAATGCAATTTGGACCTGGCAAGTGTCGTATTTTGAACATCGTTAAAGGTAAGATAGGTAAGATACAATTAGGAGCATTTGAAATGCAGAACGGTGAAACTATTGCTGTAATGGAAGCAGAACAAACATACAAATACCTAGGTATGAAACAGGCTAAAATAATTGACCATCGCATTATGAATGCCGAATTGGCAACAGGGCGGTAAGGCGGGTATTACGAACTAACCTAAATAGCAGGCGCTCAACACGTACGCTTGCTCTGCAGGAATAGTAAAATGGAGCAGGACGGGCATCCAAAACCTGCAAAGAACAATAAGAACACTCCTAAAAAAAGTACAAAAACATCACCCTCGGAGTGCTATTGAACGTTCAATGCTTCCAAGACATCAAGGAGGAAGAGGGTTGGTGGATATTGGTAAGCAGTTTGACCAACAAATAATAAACTTACGTTCATTTTTTTCACAGGTTAGTGAACTCTTTCCCACTACATTGAGCAATAAGTGAGGCAGACGATTCAGCGCCGCTATAGCTGAGGGAACAGGATATTGCTTCTCACCACCGAACAGTCCAAGAGAAGTTACCAACCTTGCTACAAAAACCACTTCATGGACGGCATCCAATAAGGTAAATCAGGACAATGTCGACAACTCAGCGTCGAACTACTGGTTGATTTTAGAGCAGATGTTTCGGGAACCGGATGGCTTGTTGTTAGTTATCCAAGACCAGGTTTTTCCGACGAAGAACTATCGAAAGTTCATCATCAGAGATTCCTCAATAGAAAATGACCAATGTAGATATGGCTGTCGAACATCAAAGACAATCTAGCACATAACTGGAGAAAGCCAAGCGTTTGTCGCAACCGAGTATAAGGAAAGACACGACTCAGCCGCTAAGATACTCCACGAAGAGTTAGCAAATAAGTTAAATCTATTGCAGGTAGGAAAAGTGCCTTATTACAAATACAATCCGGAGCCTCTTCTTGAAAACAACTAGTTCAAGTTATATTGGGACTGAACGGTTCTGATGGATCAGACAGTTACTCATAATAGACCAGACACTATACTAACAGATAAAATTTCTAGGCAAACTACACTAATCGACATTGCTGTACCTAACAACAACAACCTAAGGCCAAAATACAACGAGGAGATCCCCAAATACAGAGATCTGGAGGTGCAAATTCGAAGACAAGGGGCAATAAACAGCTTCCAAACGATTCCCATAATTTTATCAAGAACTGGAGTAATAGCAAAGAACCTCTTGCAGAACATCACGGAATTGGACCTTAGTGAGCATCTATATAAGCCGATTCAGAAAGGAGTTCTCCTTGGAATCGCGCTAACCGTCCGAAAGTTCGTAGGAAATACAGTAGACCACAGTAGTATATGGGGTAGTGTGTGCTGGGAAAAAACTGACGACCGTGGGAAAATGTCGGCGGCCTTTGATGTGTTGTCGGCATCCCTTGGTGCGTGGGTAGTCTTCGTGGGTGGTCACGTGGTCGCGTGCTATGAGATGACGTAATACTTCAATTAAGCTAGTAGATACTTAAGACACCTTGGTATATCTTAAGTTTTATTAATTAATTAAATAATTCTCTGTATAAATGTTACCTGCCATCTATCATATGTTACCTGCTAAAGTCACATGACCTACCACCTGTCACGTTACAACTGTCAATTCAAATCAACTTATAAATCTTCTTATTGTTAGCTGCATTTTTAATTTTATTTGAATGACGTCACACTTTTTTCGTTTGATTATTCTCAGCGAGGATCGAACCAGCTACCCTCGGGTTGGAAAACAAAGTCTATAGACACGCGGCTATCAAGCCAAGTTATACATTTTAGCAATTAAACCCTAGATTAGAATGATATAACTATAGTATTGCAATTTTTTGTTAATTTTAACATAACATACTTATTTTTTCTACGGGGCGAGTGTTTGTTTATAAATTTTAGTCACTTTAGCCTTATAAGGAATAAAAGAACTAGGTGGACAACGTTAAAAAGTCAGTGTAAATAAGGTGAATGTTCAACAAGGAGCAATAGGTCCTGCAAGTATATACACTCTTCACCAAAAGAAGAAAGCTTTCTTTGCTACACAATAATATTATATATATATATATATATATATATATATATATATATATATATATATATATATATATATATATATATATATATATATATATATATATATATATATATAATTAATAAGTCAAAAAATGAAGTACGTAGAATTAATCCTGGATGAAAAGCTTACCTGAAACTAACACTCCTAAAGAATTATAAAAAAGGTAAAACATGTATGCTGTAAAAAAACTTTACATAAATTTTAATGTAATGAACCGTCCATTAAATGCATTTAATGTTAACGCATTAAATTTAATAATTTTTACATTAAATCTAATGTAATGATACATTAAATTTGGTATATTTTCAGTTACTTTATTTAAATTTAAAGTAACATTGAATTAAATTTAATATGCAAAGTGCATGTAACTTATTCTCAATTTAAGGTAAAAAATCATTAAATTTAATGTTATTTTTAACAGTGTGAGGTAAAACAACACTGTATAGATTTGTTGTACAGAGTAGTAATAAAACTCATTTTAACCAATATCTTAGTTGTATGATGCATAAAAATTACTCGGAAAAGGACCACTCTGGAGTTTTCTAAACTCCGGAAACTGTCCATTACGGAAAACAGCTTGATAGCACCCGTGAAAATCCTGCTAAATCCCCCTTGTAATAATCAAGATTGTGATCTTTGAAACACCAATATATTTTAGTATGATACAATGTATTTAGTATGTGTAATATTAAGGAAATTATTTTATGTCTTTCATGTGTAATGTCAAAAAAAAAACAATTACCATAAGAAGATCATCTGAACTATCATTATCGTCATCGCTGTCGTCCTTATCCGAGAACGAAGGTTCGAGTCTAAGGCCGTGAACAAACATTGGAAATTTTTTTAAAAATGATTAAAATTTGTCCAGAAATATACTTTCTGAATGGAATCCATTTTGCTTTAAGTTAATCACAATTTTTAAACGCTTCAAAAATTGAAAACTTTTTTATGTACAGGGTGTGCAATGTTTTCAGGGTATCTCTATTATTGCGAGTTTTGCGAACCTATGCATTTATAAAAATTTTAATTATTAGAGACATCACGCAATTATCAGATCGATATGTAATAGAAAATTTGTTGTTAGTATTCAAAAATAAAGTAAACAGTGACTCATATCCACAGTTAAAATTTTTATATACATGAGAGTTGGTGGAATGAATACCTAAACGTCTACAACATGTAATTACTCCACGGAAATTATACCAAAAAAGAGCTCTTTTGTTAACAAAAATGTAACATTGGTTTTCTTGCTGGAATGTATTCATTTCGGCATCCTATAAAACATATCTCGATGATAACTCTGAAAGACCTGTGCAAAAAAAAATGGCGGACCAAAAATATCACGATTTTCGGTTTTTTGAGTTTACTGATTTAAAATATAACCTAAATATAGGTATTATCATTCTGAAAAAGTGTGCCAAACCCGGAATCTGTGAGTTTTTTATTTTCCAAGAAATTCGATGTCAAAGTTGAAAATTTAACAACAATTTTCCGATTTTCTAATTAAAATACAATGCTCAATTTTAATGGAAATTTTTTATAGTATTTTATATTTTGAAGGTCTATTAAAAAAAATTTTTTTCAATCGTGGGTCGAGAAATTTTGCAAAAACCAGTTTTTGCACTAAAAAAAATTGCAATAACTTTTCACCGGATGGAGATAAAATTTTTTTAATGCGTGCATTGGATTTAGATGTATTATTTCCGATCTCAAAAAAAAATTAATTTGGATGAAAAAAACATTTTTTTTTTCAAAAATTCATAATGGCATAGTAAATGAATATTAAGGGCTTAAATTTGCAGAAGATGCTTTTTAATACTTGTACTTTACCTGTGAATTTTTTGATCCAAGAAATACACTTCCATACGTTCTGTGAATCTTCGAAAATTGGGCCGAATCTAATCGGAAATAGCTGCCGCAGGCCGCTGTCGGCGGGTTGCCATAGTTCAGGCGCATTATTCATTGGCGCTTCAAGGAAACTTATGCTTCACAAGTAATATTTATAATATTGATGTTGTTTTATTAATTTATATGATAGTAACAATTTCTTTAGTCATATTAATTATTAATTTGTTTATTAAAAAAGTTTTTACGAAAATTTCTATAAGCAAATCATATAAATATTTAATAATACATTAATAGTTTATTAACAAAACTATGATCTTAAATTTTATAAGTTTGTATTAGGATAAATTAATATCATTGGTCGCTAATTATTTTCATATTTTTGGCGCGCTAGAAGCAGATGTATAAACCGGATATATAATGACTATGATGACTGTGGTTGTTTTGCGCAGCATCCATTTTGGGGGCAATTCGGATTTGTAACATTCTCTCTTTTACGTAGCTAAACGTGATCAGCAGTTATTTTTTTTTATTTATTATAGAAAACAAGTGTTGTATTATTTGACGTATTTGGTTGGCAACAATTATTTGCCTACAGACTGGGGTTGGGAAAAGTCTGAAGTTGAATTACGACCAATTTACTCAAAGGACGAAATTATACCCGATGCATTAATACATACCTTTACATGCTCACGCAAAACAGTTTGTACTAATAACAAATGTACATGTAAGACTCATAGTTTGAAATGTACAAATTTGTGTGAGCACTGTGATGGATAGTGCGATAATTGCTTTGAAAATTTTATTTCCTGCGATTCAGAAAACGATGATGGCAATTCAGAGGAAATTAATAATATTTGTGAGAATGATTTTGGCTATGAAAAAGTTAATAATGATGAGAATGATATGTACAATGTAGTTGAGAATGATGATGAAAATGGTATGTGCGATATAAGTGAGAGTAATAATTGCGATGATGAAATGGACGCCGATTGCATAGAAGTAACAGAAAAAAAAAGAAAGATGAATGTATAATTGATATATTGTATTTGAATGATTTTCGCACGTAATTTTAATGTATTATTAAATATTTATATGACGTTTTATATATTATTATTATATTTTTATATGATTTGCTCATAGAAATTTTCGTAAAAATTTTGTTAATAAACTATTAGGTGATAATAATGATGAGAATAATATGTACAATGAAATTAAGAATAAGGATGAAAATGGTATGTGCGATGTAAGTGAGAGTAATAATTGCGATGACGAAATAGACGCCGATTGCATAGAAGTAATGGAAAAAAAAGAAAGATGAATGTATAATTGATATATTGTATTTGAATGATTTTCGCACGTAATTTTAATGTATTATTAAATATTTATATGACGTATTATATATTATTATTATATTTTTATATGATTTGTTTATAGAAATTTTCGTAAAAATTTTGTTAATAAACTATTAGGTGATAATAATGATGAGAATAATATGTACAATGAAGTTAAGAATAATGATGAAAATGGTATGTGCGATGTAAGTGAGAGTAATAATTGCGATGACAAAATGGACGCCGATTGCATAGAAGTAATAGAAAAAAAAAGAAAGATGAATGTATAATTGATATATTGTATTTGTATGATTTTCGCACGTAATTTTAATGTATTATTAAATATTTATATGACGTATTATATATTATTATTATATTTTTATATGATTTGCTCATAGAAATTTTCGTAAAAATTTTGTTAATAAACTATTAGGTAATAATAATATAAAGGAAAAAGAAAATCAGTAGAATATGTAATATATAATTGAATGTTTGTATGATTTTCTCTATAATTTTTTGTAAAAATTTTGTTAATAAACAAATTAATAATTAATATGACTAAACAAATTGTTACTATCATATAAATTAATAAAACAACATCAATATTATGAATATTACTTGTGATGCATAAGTTTCCTTGAATTTTGTTTCTATTTGTTGACCGTGTAGTTATTAATTAGTTTTTACCTTTTTGGGTTTCGGTCATATTATTACTTTATAAAAAAATTAACACAAGTTTTTTTCTGACGTTTCGGTTTATTTTATTGATTAAACCATCTTCAGAGAATTACTGTAAATATGAAAAGGAATATGTAAATTTATGTTATATAAACTGAAAATTTTACTTTCTTACCTAATGTTAACAGGTGGTTCACTTGAAAAACTTACATTTAACTATTTTATTACTTTAATACAATATAATTAAACACTTCTTATTTAATATAAATATAAATATAGAAAACTATTATTTTTTGATGCATTTTTTTTTCACATCTGGTTTGTTGTGTTTTTGACAGAGTACTAACCAAAGGGTTTGAAAGTTTCTGGACCATCTGCAATTTTATTGCCCTATTAGATTCGTATATACATTACTCAGGTCATTTGTGTCCGTTCCCGGTACAATGAGTTTCAGAACGGACACAAATGACCTGAGTAATGTATATACGAATCTAATAGGGCAATAAAATTGCAGATGGTCGAGAAACTTTCAAACCCTTTGGTTAGTACTCTGTCAAAAGCACAACAAACCAGATGTGAAAAAAAAAATGCATCAAAAAATAATAGTTTTCTATATTTATATTTATATTAAATAAGAAGTGTTTAATTATATTGTATTAAAGTAATGAAATAGTTAAATGTAAGTTTTTCAAGTGAACCACCTGTTAACATTAGGTAAGAAAGTAAAATTTTCAGTTTATATAGCATAAATTTACATATTCCTTTTCATATTTACAGTAATTCTCTGAAGATGATTTAATCAATAAAATAAACCGAAACGTCAGAAAAAAAACATGTGTTAATTTTTTTATAAAGTAATAATATGACCGAAACCCAAAAAAGTTTCCTTGAAGTTCCAATAAATAATGCGCCTGAAATATGACAACCCGCCCACAGCGGCCTGCAGCAGCTTTTTTCGATTAGATTCGGCCCAATTTTCGAAGGTTCACAGATCGTATGGAAGTGTATTTCTTGAATCCAAAAAATTCACAGGTAAAGTACAAGTATTAAAAAGCATCTTCTGCAAATTTGAGCCCTTAATATTCATTTGTCACGCCATTATGAATTTTTGAAAAAAAAATACGTTTTTTTCATCCAAAATTACAATTTTATTTGTTTTGAGATCGGAAATGATACATCTAAATCCAATGCACGCATGCAAAAAAAATTATTTCCATCAGATGAAAAGTTATTGCAATTTTTTTGGTGCAAAAATTGGTTTTTGCAAAATTTCTCGGCCCACAATTGGAAAAAAATTTGTTTTTTAATAGATCTTCAAAACATAAAACAATACAAACAATTTCCATTAAAATTGAGCACTTTATCTTAATTAGGAAAGCAGAAAATTGAGGTTAAATTTTCAACTTTGGCATCGAATTTCTCGGAAAATAAAAAACTCACATATTTCGGGTTAGACTTACTTTTTTAGAAAGATAATATCTATATTTATGTTAAATTTTAAATCGGTAATTTGTTTATAAATGTCTTTAAAAAAAAACCATAAATTTTGTCGAAAAAGAAATATATCTCGATAACTAATGACGAAACCCATAACTTATATTATATGAATCGATAGGTCTTTTAATTCTCTACAACTTTTGTTTGAAATATTTTTCAATACAACTTTCACTTTTCGAGATAAACTCAAAAAACCGAAAATCGTGACCATTTTTGGTCCGCCATTTTTTTTGCACAGGTCTTTCAGAGTTACTATCGAGATATGTTTCATAGGATGCCGAAGTGAATACATTCCAGCAAGAAAAACCAATGTTATATTTTTGTTACTGACGAAAATCTATTTTCCATGGAGTAAGACGAGAATGAGAAGGAACAAAGAGTACGAAATATAAATATTTTTTATTATATTTTCATCCGAATAATCTAAGATTGCCGATGAATAATTTTAACTTGAAGCAAAGTTTTTCTCTCTTTGTATTTCTTGTATTAATTTAATCGAACATACAAAATAAATATCTTTCATTTATCAAATTCAAACCATGACAATTTGAAATATATTACGAGTAAATAAAAACTAGTTTTAGAAGAAGTAAAAGAAGTTTTTTAGAAGTTTTAAAAAGTATTTGTTTCCATGGCTTAAAAACTGAAAAACTTGCTCTGGTGTGTTGCATTTTTGGTTTAACTGATATGATAAAAATCGTAATAAAAATATGGTCTTTTTTTATTAAAAAATATCAGAACAACCTGTCTTCCTAAAAAAAAATTGTAATTGTTTTTCAGTTAAGCTTGATAAAATACTCAAGAAATTTCTACAAACCGACCAAGGAAAATTATAATTTAAATTTCACAGGCCTACATTATTTAGTACTTAAAAAAAGCAGTGTTAATCTGTTCGTTCGAAACTTCATTTTAAGGCACAAACTATCACTTGGAAACGCCCACGAAGAACTATTTTAAAATTTAAGAGATACTCGAAGAAAAGATTTTAAAATGGGGCGAAAAGTGTCGGACTTCTGGCTATTTTATACGCGGAAAAGCGATGCCAATAATCGTGCCATGCGGTTGCCTGACACCATAAGTTTTAAGTTCGTCTTTTATTTTTGCTTGATATATGGAGCTATGTCGTGACGTTTTCTCATATGCATACGTTATATTTTATGCCGCTCAAAACACTAATGAGGAAAATGAATCAAGTTCTCTGCTATTTCAGTTTGCTTCAGTGACAAACGAACTAAGATTTAAATGGGTGTCAAGTTCTGGACCTAAAGAAAAAATACGTTTTAGACAACAAAAAATTGAAAATTTAATTTGGTAAGTTTTTTCACTTGTCGTTCAAAACTTACCATATATATATATATATATATATATATATATATATATATATATATATATATATATATATATGTGTTATGTCGGATATTCTCACGGGTGTGATGTGAAATTCGCTCGTAGACGCCATACAGTGAGCTTTGAAAATGGTGAATGAGATTTCACCGAAACGTCAGCTGCTTTACAGTCCTGAGAGGGACTCAGCACATACACGGGATGCCCGAAAACCTTCGATTACACATATATATATATATATATATATATATATATATATATATATATATATATATATATATATACCGACCTGCGTACCCAAAATTTGATGGATTTTTAGGATCGAGATCTCAAAATATTTGTCTGGACAAGAGCTCTCAAAAAAATGGTGGTTTCTTGAAAAATTCAATATGGCGGATAAAATATGGCTGCTATAATCCGACGTCCCACGTTAAATTTGAGAAAAAGTTTAATTAAATTGCAGTAATCCTTAAAATATACCTTCTAATTAGGTTTAAAATAAGTGCGGGAATCACAGATGCTACACCAACATTAGACATTACCTTAAAAAAATGGCGAATGCAATATGGCAGATACCAGTCCACCTAAACCTATGTTATGGCTGGGTTATGAACGGGTTTTTAGTGGAATGGTCGGTTTGGGGGTTTAAAATATCTTTGATTTAAAATATATTATTTAAATGCCAAAATTCAAAATGGCGGATCCAAAATGAATCTAAGCAAATATTTGTACCAAGGGGTTTTTGGGGTCGCTCATTTCAAATCTGAGGTAGAATTTGGAAAATTCAAAGTGACGAAACTATGATGGATTCTAAAAATTATGTAGTTACAAAATTTAGTACAAATAGTACCCCTGGTATAAATTTTTGCTCATATTCATTACTTTTAATTTTTTTGTCCATCATCTTGGATCTGCCATTTTGGATTTTGTCATTTAAATAATATATTTTAAATCAGAGACACTTTAAAGTATCATTGATTTAAAATATATTATGTAATATTAAAATTACATCAATCTGAACAAAAGTGTGTATCAAGGGATTTTTGAAGTTGCTGATTTCAAATCTGAAGTCAGATTTGAAAAATTCAGAATTGCGGAACCAAGATGGCGGACAAAAAAAATTAAAATTACTGAGCAAAAATTTGTATCAAGGAGTTTTTGGGGTCACTGATTTCAAAATCTGAGGTCAGATTTGTAATATTCAAAGTAGTCTAACTAAGATGGATTCTAAAAATTATATAGTTACGAATTTTAGTACAAATAGTACCCTTGGTACATATTTTTGCACAGATTCACGTAATTTTAATTTTTTCGTCCGTCGTCTTGGATCCGCCATTTTGGAATTTGGCAATTATCTATATTTTAAATCAGATACACTTTAAACCCTCATACCGAGCATTTTACCAAAAATCTCATAAACCCGTTCCGAACTTAGCGGTAAGTAGGCTTATGAGGTCTTGTATCCGCCATATTGGACCCGCCATTTTTTTTTGGTAATATCTAATGATGGTGTAAACTCAGTGATCTCCGCACTTATTTGAAACGTAGTTAGAAGGTATATTTTAAGGATTACAGCAATTTCATTAAATTTTTTCTCAAGTTTAAAGTGCGATGCAGCCTTATAGCTGCCATATTTTATCCACCATATTGAATTTTTCAAAACATCGCCATATCTTTTAATACTTTTGTCCAGATAAACATTTTGATACCTCGATCATAAAAATTCATAACCCAAATTTTGGATACCCAGGTGATCCAGTTGACATGAAACGTATCATAGTTTACATATATATATATATATATATATATATATATATATATATATATATATATATATATATATATATATAATGTTTAATAAAAGATACAGAATACAGTATTATCTTTCTTGCCTGAAACATTTTCAATCCTTTCAAACTTACCATAGCAGATTCCTCGCTGAAAGATCTACTGGGCATTGCCAATCTTCGCAGGCCTTGCAGCAATATAAGTCTATTACTGACTTTTTTGCTCTCATTTTTGTTTCTATCTCGCCGGTCGCCCATCTTTTAAGTCTAAGTTTTAGATTCATTTATGTTGTCGTAAAGAGGTATTACTTTGTTTCATCAAAATATCCCGAGTTATTTACTAACAAACGTTTTTTATTCAATACAATATATATATATATATATATATATATATATATATATATATATATATATATATATATATATATATATACCTTTTTCAGAAGTTACAGAGTGTAGCTAAAAATAACAGAGCACTTTTTTGATATAACTATTAAATTGTTTAAAACATATTGTATATTTGCCTTGAACAATAATTCAATGGTCAAACCGTCCAAACCCAAATGAGTCTCCTTATAAAAACGACTCAAAAACTCAGGAACTGGAACAAATAATTAAAGACCTGTGAGAAGCAAGAAGAATATATTTAACTATGAACTATAATAAAACCAAGCTAGTGATAAAACAGGGGGAAGAAATAGCAATAAGTGCAACAAAGGGAACAATAGAACAAGTGATGAAATACAAATTGTTAAACTGAACCACTGAAATAAAAGAGCGAACGAGATTGGTATGATCAGCATTGGGAAAATTGAAATGATTCTGAAAAAAACATAAAACATCCAAAAATTCGAAAATCAAATTGTTAAATTAGTTTACTCTTCTATTTGTCATCTATGACTCCCAGATATGTACTTTTCGTAAACCGACTACAAATAAAATAGCAAAAATGCAAATATCGAAGAAAGGAGAAATTAGATAGAAAACAAAATCAATGGGTATGAAATATAAAAATGTCAAAGATACCATAAATTAGCCATAAGGGTCACAACCTCCTAAAAAAATGCTATAGCAAACTAAAATCTGAAATAAAATAAGAAAGACATGTTGTTTACAGTATATCATGCAAATATTGCAATGGTGAATACATAGGACAAACAAACCAACACTTAAAAACATAATAAACGGACATAAATATGACTAAAAAAATTTACCCGCGTTAGCAACCATCATTCCTTTGATTTTGAGAGAGTCAAAATTTTAAAAATTGGAAACCACACGTAAAAAAAAAATAGAAATCTGGAAATGATAGCGATACAAAAAAATAAGCATGCAGTAAGTGCTATGGCAGCAAGAAAATCATAATAGACGAAATAAAACTAGCCCTAAGAAAAACTAAGAATAATAAATCTCCAGGCGAACATGGTGTAGTTACTGATGCAATCAAAATCGGAGGTGTTTGTCTACTTAAAAAAAATAAAAGACCTTTTTAATATGTGCGTTTTGGACAGTACAATACCTGACAAGTGGCACAATACTGAGGGCATTTTGATACATAAAAAAAGGAGATTCCCATGATTTGGAAAACTCCAGACCAATAAGCCTTCTTAGTCACCTATTAAACTCCTAACAAGAATAGTAACGAATCGACTTGACAAAAAACTTGATTTCCACCAACAAAGAGAGCAAGCGGGGTTTCGTACTGGGTTTGGAACAAACGATCACCTACAGAGCATCAAAACGGTAATAGAAAAAACTATCGAATACAGTCGACCACTCGTTCTGGCTTTTGTGGATTTCCATAAGGCCTTTGATACGGTAGAGCTTGACAAAATTATGGAAGCATTACAAGCATGCCGCATTGACTATCGATATACAAAGTTAATTTACAATATATACAGGAATGCAACTATGTCGGTGAAACTACACAGAAACACGGATCATATCCCAATTGGCAGAGGAGTCCGATAGGGTGATACCTTATCGCCTAAACTGTTTACTGTACTACTAGAATACGCCTGTAAAAAACTTAACTGGAAAAAAAGAGGCCTGAATGTAGACGGCCAAAGATTAAGAAATTTGAGGTTAGCGGACGACATAGTTTTGTTTTCCGATAATCTCAAGGAGATATGTACAATGTTACATGAACGTCAGCAAGTATGCGCCAATGTGGGTCTTAAAATAAACATATCAAAAACAAAATTTATGACAAATCTGGTACCTAGTGGAAATATCAATATTGGAGACAACGGAGTGGAGCTTGTGGAAAAATACATATACCTTGGACACGAAATAAAGATCACAAGAGATAATCAAACATGCGAGCTACGGAGAAGAGTAAATCTCGCATTGGCAGCCTATGGAAATCTTAGAGACATCTTTAAAAGCGATATACCAATTTCTTTAAAACGTAAAGCATTTGACCAATGTGTGTTACCGGTTATGACCTACGGTGCTGAAACTTTGACATTAACAACAGCAACTTCTAAAACGCTGCAAATAGCTCAGAGAAAGATGGAAAGGTCAATGCTAGGTATATCGCTGCGTGACCGAGTTAGACATGAAGACCTGAGACAAAAGACAGGGGTTACCGACGTAATTTTCCGAATTGCCACACTCAAATGGAACTGGGCCGGACATGTCGCCCGAATCAGTGATGGAAGGTAGACGAAGAGATTACTCGAGTGGAGGCCGAGATTAGACAAAAAAAGTAGAGGAAGACCCCCTACTCGTTGGACTGACTATCTCAAGAGAATTGCAGCAAATTGGATGTAAATCGCTCAAGATAGAGCACAATGGACAAAAATGAGGGAGGCCTATGTCCAGCAGTAGACGCAAAGAGCTGGATGAAGAGAAGAGAGAGAAAATTAATTACCCAGGCCTATAAATTAAAACGGCTTTAATGTACGTGAAGGCATACAATATTTTTTAACCAAATTTACCATAATATGAGTATTTTTAAATTTTTTTAATTTTGAAAAGGTTTATATTCTATACTAAAAGAGTTATTTTTTAAGGATTATCATTTTATTGTCTCATATGAGCTAATATACAAATAAAAAAGCTCTAATTATCATATTTTTTTACGTTTTGCAAACAAGTCTTATTTCTTAAGATTTTTAATTGTAAAAGCGGCTTTTCTCATAAAAACAAGACTGTAGAGCTCAATATGTTAATTAGAAGTCTAGATATGAGCAAAAGTAGAAGCCCGGGGTATTAGATGCAATTAAGTGTTTAGATGCAATATCCGACAGAGAGGGAAGCATGGAAGAAGAAATTAATGAAAAGAATATAGAAAGCTACCAACGTACAGCACAGTCTCTGCTGTGGCATTGGAAAAACTGGTAGGACAAAAATGACCACACATGAAAGCTGGGTCCTAACAAAGGACAAAGGAAAATGAAGACCAAAATATAGGCCATTGACATACGAAATTTCTGAGAAAAGAAATAGGAATAACTAGGACAGGCAGAATAGAAAACGAGAACATCAGAGAGGAATTGGAAGTTATAGAAATAGGGGAACAAATAGAGAGGAAGCAGCTGAGATGCTTCGGAGAATTGGAAAGAATGAGGGACACTAGAATAATAAAACAAGTAAGGCAAGTAAAGACACAAAGAGTCAAAAGAAGAAGAAAACCGAGGAAAACGTGGAACAAGGAGATTTTACAAGTCTTAAAGAGGAAAAAGAAACTTGGGAAATGGCGAGGGTAGATCTGAATGAACAAGAAAGAATGGGTAAAGTATATACATAAGTATTAACACGTAAGATTATATATATATATATATATATATATATATATATATATATATATATATATATATATGGAAATTTTTACAATTGGTTTATAGAAAATTCTTATAAACAGATTATGTAACTCTTTAAAGATGTACCATCAAAATTTTAAATTAGCATGTTAAGATGTTTCGGAGAAATTTTAATGTATAGGAATACATAGAAAAGCCCCTGAAACCCCCTCTAGCTCCCCGATTACAACAAAGGTCTTGAATAGGGTAAAAAAATAAAGTATTAAGACTTTTAGCGGTATGTATATCGTATTATCGTTACCGTAAAATTGGATTAAAGAATAATTTTTTTTACCAAGATTGGGTAGTGCTATTTTAACTTGTTTGGCACGAACTTGATGTTGAGAAAACGCACTGGAAAATATTAAACATAACAAAAAAAGGTAAAATGGAAAATTTCGCGCAAATATTTTGATAATTTATTTAAGAAAACTGTTCGATATTGAAGAAATTACAAAAATTACTAACTACTATTTTTTAAATAAAATTTTGCACCAATTTAAAGTGAGATAAATGCACTCATATTTTATAAAAGGCACCGAAAAAGAAAAAAAAAATTTTTAATAACTAACAAGTATTTCAAGAATACATATATCACTATAACCGTAACTAATGATACTGTCAATATAGATGATAAAACCGTTCTGTTTGACTCTTGGTTGGTTAGTGGTAATATGTATACTTGAACAAGGCGTGACTAAAATTGAAATAAATGACATAAAGTTTGATCGATGTGAAGGTTTTTATAAGGAAATAAAAAAGGACATTTTTAGATAGTGATTTCTATGAAAATGTAGAATATTTAGTCACGGAAGGTCGTTATAATGTCGTTTTGAATTTAAATCTTTTCGGTTTTTTTTATGGTTATTAGGAACAATTTATGGTTCCCCGTATTTTATTTTTAATCAGGAACGATTATAATATTTCTTTGCAGGAAAATTTAATATGCTACCGATGTAATGGAACAAATATTAATTATTTTACACTGTTCAATGTGAACTATATTCGGTTAAAATGAATAATTAAATAATCACTCTGTGAATAGATTTCCCGTGGGAATAGGGTAGTTATATTTTTTTATCACTATCCACGAAAGTCTAAAGGAAAAATAAATCAGTTATCGAACTTAACTTTAATTATCTTTGTCGTTTAAATGTTTTCTTAAAAACATATAAACTTAGTAAATTTATGAAGACATAAAACTAAGAGACCCTTTCTAAGATTTGGCTATAAATCTGTCAAAATAATCCTACTCTCATTATGTAAGCAAAACCAGACGTGTTAAGGGTAGTTTTTAACATATGGTATATGAAATACCGTTGAAATGTATTAAAATATTGAACGATTTTCCCATTATTAGGAAACAAAAGAATAATCAAATAAACTCATCATACTGTAATATAACGTTTGACCTGTGTAAGGGATCTAATATGGCGACTGTTTTTCCTGATTGCAAGAAAGAATGATTCAAATACCAGCATTATGAATAAAAGGGCACTCAGGTTTTTTCACAGACGCTATATTATCTTATTCTTTTAGTTGTAGAAATAAATAGAATAGTTTTATTAATTGTGTTTATATAAAAATTAAGATTAAGATGCTCTCAGGCCAATTCGGGTATCAAGCATCCGGTATAGAATAGCTAACGCCCTCAGCACGTAACGATTGAAACCTTCGAACTTTAAGGGAAAAAAATTGACGTTTACCGGGTTCCATTGGGTAATATGGGTACAAAGGGGAAACAGAGGGGTGTCGAGGGGTGTAAGATTCGAAGACACTGTTTTGAGGAATAGTAAATGTCAGTCACAGTTTGAATGTCGTTAGAACGGTACCGTGAGTACCAGTGCCGTAGAATAATTACGTCACGGGTGTAATCGTCGGGGAAGAAAGTTATCTTTGTTTAATTTAGGAAATGAAGGAATTATCGTGTGTTATTTTAGTGGGGCATTTCGCGATTTTCATACAGTTCGATTAAGTAATATAAATAGCTGTTTTTTCGCGTTTTATTTAAAATTTTATTAAGCTATTTATACGTGTTTTTTCAAAATTGGGTTTTACATTTTTGGTTAAAATAACGGCCGAGAAGAGCAATTATGTTAGTTTTCGTAATTGTTATTAGTTTTAAGTTTCTCATTGTAAATAGTCCGTTTTTCTGTTTATTTTTGTTAAATATATTTAAGTGTTTTGAGAAACTTGTTTTATTCAATTAAATTAAAACCTTCACGCGAATTAACTTGGCGGGCGCGCTGTTGCGAGACCTACAAAACACGAGATGTCAACGGTCCAGCTAATGAGCAGCACTGCCTGAGTTCTAAAGTTCTGAGTTGTGGTTGGTAAGCTTAAATAACCGTACTTGTTTGATACTAAAGCTGCAAGAGAGAAGATGCACGACCAGACTTCCAGAGTGTCTTTATTACTGTGAAATTTAATTGTAGGTTATTAAAATAGTTACTAATTAATATGGGGCAAAAAATGATTATAGATAAAATGATTAACGCTACCTCAATATGTCATTAGCAGAAGTCTATAATCAAATTCTGTCACACCGATGCAGAGTTCATCCGTAACGAGCTGGAACGTAAACGTGTAGTCTTGCAATTATTTTTTGATACGTCACGAGTTTTTGATACGTCAAATCTTTATTTCATTTAACAGCTATTTTTCAACCTTGGAAACAGAGGGAATGCACTTGCCATCATAATGTCATTTCTAACAGAAAGAAAGCTGCTAATAAAAGTTAATAACCTGGGCTGGGTTAGTGTAAATTACTTGATTTTTTCGAATAAAAATCGTAATTAAAATAAGAAAACATTTATTATAATATTTCAAGCAACTTGCAAAAAAAAATTACAAACGACTGCAACGCCTAAGAATATATAAAAAAAACTATACCTTAAACTACCTAAATGTGATAAATTTTAAATCAATTTGGTTTCTTAAATATTTAAAACTTATGGCATCTAATATATACATATATACAGGGGCGGATCCAGCCTCTCTCTCTTTGGGGGGGGGGGGTGATATCAGAAAAGTACAGTATGGCAAGCGAAAGCAAGTTGTCGACGGGGGGGCAGCAACATAAGAAAAACGAATCGTCAACAGGGGGGGGGGGTGCCAGCTGAATATACATTCTTAATATAAAAGGCAGAATCGGTTTTATTTTCCTGAACTCAAAGCTCTTGGGAAGGGGAGGGGTGATCGCAAGCATACACATTCCTATACTCTATTCAAGAACTAGAGAGAGTAATAAAACTGTTACCGAAACCTCCAACGTACCTGCTCCAGTGCCGCAGATAACTGAGGACTGCCGTAAATCTAATTATATTTAAATATTATAAGCTTTTATAAATTTACTGCAACAATGAAATTTCTGATAGTTTAGTTTAATTTTTGTCAGTGATCAAAGTACACCTTACAGAGTGTCCTTGGTGATTTATCTTGTTTGTGCTTGTTTTCATATATTATTTGAGATTAGTGAGATACTCAAAAGATATGGCTTCCATATCTATATTTATTCCAAAATCGTTAAACTAGGGTATTTTTTCCTCAACAAAAAACTTATTACGATGAATGTTTATGATGCCTTAAGATATCGGTATCTAGATAATAATGTTAAAAGCTCTATTTAGATGTGTTCCAATATGACAGGAGTTGAAAAATCCACTATGAACCGGAACTGAAGAGAAAAAAACGACTGGAATTGTTAGTACTCCCAAGCCACATTCGATCACAGGTAGACGAAAAACCTCGTTGGAAGAAGAGATGTAAACGGCAATAAAAGGAGTTGTCCATACATTTTATTATGAGAAGTAGATCGCAACCATCGACAAAATTCTGACTAAAAGCAATGAAGATTTACCTGAAATTAAAAGAACTGAGCTCTGAAAATTGCTCAGAGAACTTAATTTTTGCTGGGAAAAACCTGATAGGAAAACTGTTCTTATAGATCGTCCGGAAATTGTCCATTGCGGAACGAAATATCTCTCTCAAGTAAATGGTAGAGTTATTGCGGAACACTGGGAAAAATTCATATAATAAAAGAAAATGTGGAAACTCGATCTCATGATTGGTGAGATAGAGGAACCAATTATAATTAATTTGAGCGAAGATAGCTTCACTGACTTTAATTACGAATTAGATTCGGAATGTTTACCAGTGTAAACGCAATTTATTATTTAAATTTTCTGTAACATATAAAAATTAATTACATTTGAATCCCTTTTTAGTGTTGTAAGAAATAAATAAACTGAACCGTCAAATGTCCTAAAAATGTTTTTAATTAATAATAAAATTACCGATAGTCCCAAAAAAATTTTAATATTATATGGACGAATTTATTTTTTTATATATGTTTAATTTTTTGTATTTTTGACAGTGGGTATTTTGTAAGTATTTAAATTATAACTTAGAATCTTTTGAGAGAATAAGGCTACGTTTTAGTTTGAATGTACCTAAAACGGTTTCTATGCCAAAATTAAAAATAATAAAAATACAAAAAGTTGATGCTGGTAGCCGTTACTATGTGGTAGTTAATCATCTTCGGAAAATGTTTAAAAAGGAACTACTACGTTTTATACCACTAAATTTATTAAGAAAACAGTGACTGCAGTTTCAACTCACAGAATCATTTTCAAACTGAATTACAAAGGTAGACTAAGTATTCAATACAGAAACATGAGAAAATTTAACAATAAATAAAAACTACCTAAGAAATTACATTATTACAAAGGGGAGGTACTAAATTTTGGGAACTAATTGTTATTTGGCGACAACAAATAACGGGGAAAACCCTAGTTCTGTCTGGTCATTAAGCAAATTTACATTTTTATTTTTACTATGTTTATATATTTGTAAAGATTCAAGAATATTTAACTTTTGGCCCTTTGTTAAATAATGTAATATGTCAGTGTTGCTTAAATCAGGAAAACTGTGGCTGTGTTCTAAGCAATGGTTGGCAAAGCTCGAGTCTGTTTTTTGTAGTCTATATGATCGGTGGTGTTCTGAAAAGCGAGTTTTAAAGCTTCTGCCACTTTGTTCAATATACAAGCTATCACACTCTGAACATTTTAACTTATAAACTCCTGATTTATCAAATTTATTAATTTTATCTTTAGCATTGTAAAGGATAGTGGACAGATTGTGTTGAGATTTAAAGACTACTTTTATGTTATGTTTGGAAAGAGTATTAGCTATGTTTTCTGATAGGGTACCACAGTATGACAAAGATATATAAGATGAATTATCTTTATCATTTTTTATTTTAGGATATATTGAATTAAAAGCTAGTTGTTTTTGTTTTTTAGTTATTAATTTCTTTATGGTTTGTTGGAGATATTGATTTTGCAATCCTTTCAATGATATTTAGTTCCTCTTGAAGATCTTCTTCAGAGAGAGGCAAAGAGAATGCTCTATGTATCATTGAATTGTATGCAGTCATTTTGTGTTGTAAGGGGTGAAAAGAATCATTAGATATAGTATTACCTGTAAACGCTGGTTTTCTAAAAATTTTAAAATTACACTGATTATTGAGGTGAGATATGGTGAGATCAAGAAAATTTATTTTATGGTTATTTTCAGTTTCCAGAGTAAATTGAATTTTTGGATGGCAAATATTAATGAATTGTAAGAATTTTTGAAGCTGTCTAGTAGTACCTTTAAAACATGCTAGAACATCATCTACATATCTGTACCAAAATTGAACATGGTTTTTGCTTAAAGGGAAATTAAGAAGTGATTTGTGTTAAATATGTCAAAATTATCTATATTTTTTTGATGTATGTGAATTATTAAGACCTCATATGAAATAAAATATTATTATAAAAACTTTTTTATTTTAAGTTTATTACCTAAATAATATTCTATAACATAAATACTTAGTGATGAAATAAACCTCCTTTCGACGCCTTTGACAAGGATTAAAATCCTTTTGAACACTTCGCACATCTAAATATCTATTGTTATCCAACCCAAATAGTCCATTATTTTAGACCGGTATTTTTGATTATAAAATTTCTAACCCATTCCTATGAAAAATATATCTATCTAACAGATTTTGCCAAAGACACCGGACTAAAGAACATAGGTAGTTTGCAAAGAAAAAAAATTGTAAAAAATAATTTATTACTCTCTCTAGTTTTTGAATAAACTATAGTATAAGAGATAAAATCGGGTCTATTTTCCTGAACTCAAAGCTCTTGGGGAGGGGGGGGGGCGATCGCCCCCACCGCCCCCTTGAATCCGCGCTTGGCGGTAATATATATGAAACCCAACATGAAAAAAAGAAAACATAGAAGCAGTTTACATTAAAAATAATAATGGAATCTTCAGTAAACCCAGTGTTGAGATACCTAATCTTCGGCAACCACTACTTTGTAACATCAAATTATTGAGATGTGGTACAGTGAAGCGAAACTTTGCGCTTCAATGGACACAGTCTTTATACAAGCTTGTAGCCTTAAGACTAAACATTCAGTTTATACTTGATAATGATTAGAGAGAGAGATACAGCCTAATCGAAACGATGGAAATTGATGGAAATCCTATTTAAAGAACAAAATATAATCTTATAAATACAAACCTTATTTAATTCCTCTTCATCCGCCATTGTCACAGCCTCTACTTAGCACTACTCGTTCAATGCAAAAGCAAATTTTTGTAGCCCCATTTTTGGGGCTACGTACAATCCCGACTACTCTCTACAAATCAGCCATTGCACGGCATTCGACGCGATGTCCTAATTGAATCAATGATAGTTAAGTAATCACAACCCTTTATTGTTATCCGATATTTATATCAAACCCCCTTCGATCTCCCCCTCCCCTCTCCTCAAAGGTTTATTAATTTTATTAATCGAGTCACGACAAGCAAATTTTCATAAATTGATGTCTAATAATTGGCCAGATTGGATTATTATGCGCGGTTTTGTTGTTGGTCGTAGTTGGCTCTGGTTTTAACGACCATTGACATGCCATAAAATTTGTAAATTGGGGTAATGATAATTCGGATATTTGGAAAGTTGAAAGATATAGGATGTTTTGGGCTTTGCCAATTGGAAAGGAGATGAATAAATTGTCAGGCAGTGGCGTGCCTGAGAAAGAAGAGGGAGAATGCTCTTCTAACATTTGAGAAGGCTAATCAAGACTTAAAAAAAACAAAAAGAGATTTATTTATTTATTTATTTATTTACAAACTCTACAAACATATGTCCAGTTACAGAGTAGGAAGGTTTACAAAATCACTTAATACAAGTACATAACAACTACAAATTACAGGAAAAATAAAGCAAAATTACAATATTTCTGTGAGCAAATTTTTAAAACTATTGAGACTTATACTGAACTAGCGACCCGCCCCGGCTTCGCACGGTTGCAATGCTGATACTAAATACACTACAGAAAAACTGTGACTATTTATTTTATTTTTACAACAATTATTACATCGGCCTCCGACGCGCTATTTATAGGCACGCTGCCGCCGCCCCGGTCGGCCAGTACCGCCGCAAGCGCTACTTCCCGCAATTTTAAATCTGTAATATCTTCGAAAATATTCATTTAAATCTTGTGCTGTAAAGGACCATATAGATCTATATTAAATCAACAATGTATTTAAGCTATTTAATTGGATAAGGATTAATGCTGTATTGGTTAAAATCGCTTCAAAATTTGCCATTATTTGTCGTAAAAAGTAAATGACAAAAAAATGTTATTGTGGGATATCCATGAGAGATAGACATATACCATCGCGGAGTTTTCTGTAGACCTTTTCAATGTGTACAAATAATTAGTACATTATTTTGATAAATCTCGTAGGGTTCAGCCTGGGTTTGCAATGTAAGCGGAAAAAAATATGATAATTAACGACATCACATTAGAAACCTCAAAAATAACAGTATTTCTTCACTATTTAATGGATGTTATTATACATATAAACCTTCCTCTTGAATCACTCTATCTATTGAAAAAAACCGCATCAAAATCCAGTGCGTAGTTTTAAAGATTTAAGCATACAAAGGGACATAGGGACAGAGAAAGCGACTTTGTTTTATACTATGTAGTGATATATCACACTGTTGCCTTATTTCATTATACAATTTACACATATTTATAATAGGAGAATTTAAATAATAGTTAGTACGTGCTCCATCCACATACAAAACCACAGGATATCTTGTTGGGTAAGCCGGTACATGAAAATTTATCAAAGCTAGCAAATCAGGGTCGTCAATATTACCATTAATAATTTTATGCAAGAATAATAAACATGCCATAGTTCGGCGACTCTCTAATGTCTTTAAGTTGTATGTTTTCATAATATCGAATTTTGGAATGTGTAGCTGATAAGTGCCAATTTGCTTGTAATACATGTATCTCAATAGTTTATTTTGAACTTTTTCTATGGCATGTTTATGATTAGAGCAATAGGGGTTCCATATAATAGAACAATATTCTAGGGTGGTTCTAACATAGGAAACATAAAGCGTTGAAATACATTTTAAATTATTAAAGTTCTTGCAGTTTCTTATTATAAATCCATACATTTTATATGCTTTGTTAACAATTTCACTGATATGCGTTTTAAAATCAAGTTGTGAATCAAAAACAACACCAAGATCCCGCATCTCACCAACTCGAGACAGAACTTCTCCATTAATTCTATAATCATAATCAATTTTACTTTTTTTTCTTGTGAAGCTGAGTACATTACATTTGCTGATATTAAAGTGTAGACCATATTTTAGTGACCAACGATAAATTCTGTTCAAATAATCCTGAAGGTTTTCACAGTCTTGTATATTTTCAATTTTTTTGTATAATTTTAAGTCATCAGCAAACAATAAAGAATTTGAATTATTAATCTCTCTAGTTAGATTATTGATAAATAAAAGAAACAGTAGTGGTCCCAGATTGGATCCTTGCGGGACACCTGATGTTGCAATAAAATAATTTGACCTATATCCTCTAACAAAAATTTTTTGCTGTCTATGCTTTAAGTAAGATTGAAAAAACTGAAGTAAATTACTGTGAAAGCCAAATTCTATATCCAACTTATCCAAAAGAATACTGTGTGGGATCTTGTCAAAAGCCTTTGTAAAATCTGTGTATACAACATCTATTTGGAATTTCTTATCCAGATTATCCGCTATATATTGAGTAATATTACATAAATTTGTAGAAGTTGATTTATTTTTAAGAAATCCATGTTGTCTATCAGTTATTTTGTTACGAACATAAGCATAAATGTGCTTGTATATAATTGACTCAAAAATTTTTGCTGGACATGATAAAATAGCTATTGGTCTATAATTCTGGATATTTGCTGAATCACCTTTTTTAAACACTGGACAAATCTTGACTTCTTTCCATTTTTTTGGAAAAGTTTTAGTATTCAAAGACATATTAAATAATATTCTCAGTGGTTCTGCAAAAAATCCTATCATACCCTTTATTATATAAGATGGTATATTATCAGGTCCCACAGCTTTATTGATGTTAAGGTTTTTGACTGCCTCGCACACATCACTGTAATCAATATGATGGAAAGAAAAAATCTCAGTAGTTTCATAAAGCTGAGTACGCTCAACATGGCGCAGGTCACCCTCAACATATACAGATCTAAAATAAGATGCAAATGCATTTGCTATACCCTCGCCATCAGCATACTCATCATCATTTAAAAACACTTTAGCAGGAATGTTTGGTGAACTTCTGTTATTTTTTATATGTTGCCAGAATGACCCTGAATCCTTATTTATATCATGTTGAATTTTGTTTAAATATTGCTTATATGCATTTTTAACGTCTCTTTTGATTTTGGCCCTAAGCTGTATAAATTGCCTGTATGCATTTAAATTATCAATCTTTCGAATTTAAAGTCTTAACTTATCTTTTGTTTTTATATCTTTTATTATTGACCTATTAAACCAAACTGGATATTTTCGATTTGTACATGGGCTTACTTTTGGTACACAAATTTCAAATATTGAGTTAATAATCTCATAAAAACATTCAACTGCCAAATCAACTTCATTAAAATATTCAAGTTCATTCCAACTAGTGTTCTGAAATAGCTGATACATAGCATGAAAATCAGCTTTTTTAAAATTAAAATTTTTTTCACAGCTGTTATTTGATAAATATCTTTGTTTTGGATGTTTTAAGAAAATTTCCAAGGTTAAAAGATGATGAGTAACCTAAATTTTACCACTTTTTAACAAAATCAACATTAAAAACTGCTGAAAAATGTGAATTTACAGTAGAAATTTAGAAAAATTGTCAACTTGTCGATTATTCACTACGATATTATATATACATATATATATATATATATATATATATATATATATATATATATATATATATATATATATATATATATATATATGAAGTAAAATGCGAACAGTAATTGCAAACTTCGTTCCATCATATCCTTTCCGTGTTAGAGGTTGCACAGTTTGAATTAATTGCTACAGAACACAATTCTTCCTATTACTCCACCATCGAGATGATGGCCTACCTGTACCACCATATCGAGAAGAAAGAAAACTTACCCTCCCCGCTACAGTGATACGGCAGAGGTACATGTTTCATCTCTACTAGACTCATCCGGGTACCGACATGCGCCTGGCTGTGCAAAGGACAGATCGGAAGGAGGCATGCAAATACTGAACGCGGCTTCGCCGACCTCCCGCCGGATGGCGTATGTATGTTTCTGCGGCTTTCACAGATTCCTCCGTGTGAGATGCAATAGCCGTAGCCATCATCTCGATGGTGGTGTAATAGGATGAATTGTGTTCTGTAGCAGTTCATTCAAACTGTGCAACCTCTAACACGGAAAGGATATGATAAGAAGACGAGATGAAAACGAACCCATAAAATTACAAAGGGGAGTGAGACGAGGGGACACTATCCCGCCAAAACTGTTCACCCTAGTCCTAGAGGACATTTTTAGAAAACTTAAATGGAACATCAAAGGTATAAACATCAACGGAATATACTTGAACCATCTCAGATTTGCTGATGACATAATTTTAATAGCAAGTAATCTCCAAGGATTGAACGAAATGCTACAACAACTAAATGACGTATCGGCATCTGTATGCCTTAAAATGAACTACAACAAAACAAAAATAATGAGCCACGAACAGGCAAACATAACAATACAGAACCAGAGGATAGAAAACGTCGAACACTATGTATACTTGGGTCATGACATCAGACTAGGGAAATCAAACCAGGATGCTGAAATAAAAAGAAGAACACAGCTGACATGGGCCGCTTTCGGTAAACTTGCATACATCCTGAAAAATAATTCAATTCCCATAAATCTAAAAAGAAAAGTATACGACACATGCATATTACCGGTGTGTACGTATGGATTAGAGACCATGTCCCTCACCAAGAAGTCCGCTAAAAAATTAGAAACAGTCTAAAGAGCGATGGAAAGAAACATGCTTGGAATATCATAAAGAGACAGGATTAGAAACACCGAGATAAGACGCAGAACGAAAATGAAAGACATCGTGAAGGAGGTTTCAAAGATGAAGTGGTGATGGGCTGGTCACATAGCCCGATATGAGGACAATAGATGGACACGAAGAATCCTGGAATGGAGACCGAGGGAGACAACAAGAAGCACGGGAAGACCTCAAAAAAGATGGGTAGACGACATAAGGACAGTGGCCGGCACAGTGGATGAGATTGGCGAATAATAGAGAAAGATGGAAACAATTGAGAGAGACCTACATCCAGGAGTGGATGGACAGAGGTTGACAAAGAGAGAGAGAGAGAGAGAGAGAGAGAGAGAGTAAATAATTACTCAAACTTTTTAGCTCCACTTCTTTATAAAAAAGAATCACCCTCTTTTTTAAAGCAATATTTAAGGGATTCATAATTAATTTTTTTCATTTGCTCTTTACAAGATATGAAAATTTAAGAATTTTTCTGTGTTTTTCAGTTTTAGAAATAAAGATATAGATGCCTCAGTACCTGAGTCATACTCGCCTTCGACCAGTCTTTTATTTAAAAAACTATTAAATAAATTGATATCTAAAAGAAAGCGCCTCATTCGGTGTCAATAGAAAACGTTTCATATTCAAACTTTATGCAACGTTTTACCAAACCAATAAAGTGTAGCAAACAGAACATTTTTCCATTGTATTTTATGTAATATTTTAAGAATATTTATTCAATGGATAAAACCACTCCGTATCATTTTTAAGTTTAAATATCCTGAGAAGTTCTTTTTTACGTGGATACAATCGCATGTCTCTATATTATGCAATTTATAGGAAAATGTGGAACGGTAACTTCAGTGGAAGATCGTAACAGGCACAAGTTCTTGTTGCCTTGACGTTTTTTTCCTTATCGAGTTTTTTAATCTTGTAGGAAAATATGATTTATTCACTTTATTTATAGGTTTACGAAAGTTTTGTAATAAAATGATCGCTGTCGTTTAAGTTTGGTTTTTTTTTGATTGCGTATTTGAAAGGAAAGTGACAAGTTACATCTAAATTAGTGGTAAACTATCTTTTTTTGGACCAACGCCTGTTTGAAATATATATATATATATATATATATATATATATATATATATATATATATATATATATATACAGGGTGAGTCAACGATTGGATGAAGTAGGTTTGTGCCTTTTCGGTGAAATTAACAAAGAAACTATATTTATTGTTTGATATAGTTTATTTTTACGCAGATTTTAAAAATATTTAGGACTCTACAGGGTGAGCCAAAAAACTAGGACAGCATAAAGTTGTATTTTTTTAAATAGAACACCCTATATACGAATCGTATTTTCGATTTAGCTTATAATTTTAAATATTTTTTATTAAGGGTTTACTATAACAAAACTTTATAGTTTCTGAGATAATTAAGTTTAAAAAAAAAAGTCACATTTTCAAGCATCAATTCAATCCTAAATAACATTTTCAATTTTGTGATAAATATATTCAAATTTGGAATTTAGCAAGGCCAAGGACAAGTTAACATAATTTTTACCTAATATTTGCAATAAAAGCTACAGGGTGTTGAACACATCGGCTCAAATTTGAACAAGTTTAAATGAATAAATATCTTTTTTTTTTTTAAATAGTACACCCTGTATATTTTCATGTTATTTAATAGAGTAATAAAAACCCTAAAATTTTTGTTCAATATATCCTATACCTATTTATAATAGTTTTTGAGATATTTCAGTTTTTCTTATTTTCCATACTTTTTTACAGAAAATTACCTATTAAATACTGAGATTAATTATTTCTTTTTAATAAGTGTTCGAATAAACGACCCTCTTGTGCAATGCGCAAATTTAGTCTTTTTTGCAGATTTTCTCGGACCCTGAACAAAATTAGTGGCGTTATTGTTCTACAGGTATCCCTAATCCTGTTTCGCATATCTTCTACTGTTGTTGGTGGATTAACATACACCTTTTTTTTTAATATAACCCCATAGGAAGAAATCTAATGGGGTGATGTCGCAAGACCTTGGTGGCCACTCAATGAAACCTCCACGTCCAATCCATTTTTGCGGATATCGTTGGTCCAAAAACGCACAAACTTCACGATGGTAATGCGAAGGCGCACCATAGTGCTGGAACCACAAACTGTCGAGCTCATCCCTATCGAGACCTTGAAGCAGTTGGGGTAGTTCTTCTTGTAGAAAGTTCAGGTAACTATGGCCATTTAGTGGTTCATTAAAAAAGTGGGGTCCAATAATTCGATTATGATGAATACCACACCAAACATTTAATGACCAGTGGTTTTGATGTTGCACCTCTCTAATCCAAAATGGGTTTTCTATGGCATAATAATGCATGTTGCGTCTATTTACGGCACCGTTACGTCTAAAAGTAGCTTCATCATTAAACATTACCTTGCATAATAAATTTGGATTTAATTGAATCTCTTCATTTATTGTACGACAAAAGTTTACACGACTCTCAAAATCCTGTCCATGCAATTCTTGGTGTAATTCCATGTGATATGGATGATACCTATACTTTTTGGTAGTACGATTAGCGGTGGATTGTGATGTTTCACATAATGCTGCTAACTGACGGCTACCAATATAAGGATTTTCCTGAACATTTAACAATACTTGTAGTTCTTTTTCTTCATTAGTTACTGGTTTGTTGACCACTTTACGTTTTGGATAATCAACAGTACCAGAAGAATCAAATCTTTGCATTAAGTTTTGAAAAGTATGGGTATTAGGCTGGCGTCGATCAGGATACTTCATTTTGTAAATTCTTTGAGCAAGAAAGCAATTTTTTTGAGCCTCTCCTATTGTATAAATCATATCTATTAACTCATTCTTTGAAAAATCCATTTTACAATATAACATGAATGCAGAAAAAACCAAACTACACTACATAAAAACCAAAAGAAGCGATTGCGGTTATAAATTTGACACACAGAAAAATGTTCTTTTACATTGTTTTTGCCATGGCTACTATGATAATGAAGACTATTTCTGTAAAAAAGTGTGGAAAATAAGAAAAACTAAAATATCTCAAAAACTATTATAAATAGGTATAGGATATATTGAACAAAAATTTTAGGGTTTTTCTTACTCTATTAAATAACATGAAAATATACAGGGTGTACCATTTAAAAAAAAAGATATTTATTCATTTAAACTTGTTCAAATTTGAGCCGATGTGCTCAACACCCTGTAGCTTTTATTGCAAATATAAGGTAAAAATTATGTTAACTTGTCCTTGGCCTTGCTAAATTCCAAATTTGAATATATTTGTCACAAAATTGAAAACGTTATTTAAGATTGAATTGATGCTTGAAAATGTGACTTTTTTTCTTTAAACTTAATTATCTCAGAAACTATAAAGTTTTGTTATAGTAAACCCTTAATAAAAAAGATTTAAAATTATAAGCTAAATCGAAAATACGATTCGTATATAGGGTGTTCTATTTAAAAAATACAATTTTATGCTATCCTAGTTTTTTGGCTCACCCTGTAGAGTCCTAAATATTTTTAAAATCTGCGTAAAAATAAACTGTATCAAACAATAAATATAGTTTCTTTGTTAATTTCACCGAAAAGGCACAAACCTACTTCATCCAATCGTTGACTCACCCTGTACGTTAATATCCAATCAGGACAACTCGTCTCGTAAGAAAACCAACTTCTCAACTTCATTTGTTTTTTATGTTTATTTTTGCTTGTTATCATTCGAAAAACATACTTTCACTCACTCAGCAAAACCAAGCTCGCACCAAAATAAAACAATTTTTACCAAGAATATTGTTATTTATTAATCATTTTATTAATGTTATTCCTTCTGATGTACAAAATAATTAGTTGTATTATACATGTCTTTAATCCTCATCCACAAATCAGGTTTCTCAGTATTATACTTCCTCTGAGGCCTTATGCTTTTCTTCCTCAACATCAAGTTCCATTGCTTCCGCGTATTCTCAATATTCTCGAAACATTTTTTCTTTTGCTCATTGGATTTTCGCAGAAAATATGTGTTTTCTTTGATGTTTGTCCGGATATTACTCAGGGTGTCCCAGGAGTTGTCGTATGGCGACTTATCACTAACCACATATCGAATTTCTTGAGGCGACTGGTATAGTTTGTCTAGCTTGTATCTTCGTCGAGCTTCCTTTATTGCGGGATTCGAAACATTTTTGTAAATTGTTTCATATGATTGTGCAGCATATTTTCTGGTTGTAGTTTGAATTATGTTTCTCAAATGAGCCATGGTTGTAAACAGGGATTTGGAAGAAATGGAGGCGCGTAAAAGTAAAAATGAAGATGAAAAATGATGACAGTTCGGTGACCACCAAAACCAAATTGACTTTTATGGTGTTGTCAAGCGCTGGTGGTATTTTTGGTAACCTTAAAATCTTAAAAAATAGTTAGGATATTCTTTTTTATACAATGGGGATGAATCAACTATATAATTTGAGTTATCGTACATATCCTTAACGTTCATCCACAAGGTGGGTCTATCCGGATTATAAGTCGTTTGTACTAGCATATTTTTCCTTCTCCTTTGTGAATACCAGTGTCTCTGAACGTTCGAAATGTTTTCGAAGCATTTCTTTTTTTCCTTGTCCGATTTATCTAAGAAATACGTGTTTTCTTTCAAGTTGCTTCTAAGTTGTTCCAGCTTTAGGCTCGGCACTTCGTTTTTTGACTTGTCGTAGAGTGTATATCGAAAATTTTCAGAATCATCGAAAAGTTTGTGTTTTTCTTCACAAATCTTTTGCAACTTCGACTTTGGTAGGTTCTGTTTCGATATCTTGTTTAACGTGTTCTTGTAAAAAGTGCTGGATAACTGTCTCGAATACTGAATACACGTCCTTCCTAATTTCGCTGTATTCAGTGCCATTACGATACTAAAATGTTGATGAAGGTGAATAAAAAAATGAGTAGGATGTACAAAAAATTTTGACTTGATTTGACAAGTTCACGACAACTGCCACCAGTTGCTACGATGACTTGTACGACAAAACCGAAGATATCGGGATTTAAATTTCCCATGGGAGAAGTAATACCTGCCAGTGGATGTTGAAGCCTTAAGAGAGGGCGGCTTCGCCGACCTCCCGCCGGATGGCGTATATATGTTTATGCGGCTTTCACGGATTTCAGTGTTGCATGCGTCCTTCCGATCTATCCTTTGCACAGACAGGTTCATGTCGGTACCCTGATGAGTCTAGTAGAGACGAAATATGTACAGGGTGAGTCAACGATTAGATGAAGTAGGTTTGTGCCTTTTCGGTGAAATTAACAAAGAAACTATATTTATTGTTTGATACAGTTTATTTTTACGCAGATTTTAAAAATATTTAGGACTCTACAGGGTGAGCCAAAAAACTAGGATAGCATAAAGTTGTATTTTTTTAAATAGAACACCCTATATACGAATCGTATTTTCGATTTAGCTTAAAATTTTAAATCTTTTTTATTAAGGGTTTACTATAACAAAACTTTATAGTTTCTGAGATAATTAAGTTTAAAGAAAAAAAGTCACATTTTCAAGCATCAATTCAATCCTAAATAACGTTTTCAATTTTGTGACAAATATATTCAAATTTGGAATTTAGCAAGGCCAAGGACAAGTTAACATAATTTTTACCTAATATTTGCAATAAAAGCTACAGGGTGTTGAACACATCGGTTCAAATTTGAACAAGTTTAAATGAATAAATATCTTTTTTTTTAAATGGTACACCCTGTATATTTTCATGTTATTTAATAGAGTAATAAAAACCCTAAAAGTTTTGTTCAATATATCCTATACCTATTTATAAAAGTTTTTGAGATATTTCAGTTTTTCTTATTTTCCATACTTTTTTACAGAAATAGTCTTCATTATCATAGTAGCCATGTAAAATAATAAAGAGAAACTACAGAAACAAACAGAATGTGGTTGAATATGATGAAATACATTATTCGTTATATTACAACGGCAATAGTTTAATTAAACATAATGTGAAAAAATTAACACAACAATAACGACAAGGCAAATACATATTTACTTTTATACTAAATTGAAACAAAAAAATTACCTATTAAATACTGAGATTAATTATTTCTTTTTAATAAGTGTTCGAATAAACGACCCTCTTGTGCAATGCACAAATTTAGTTTTTTTGCAGATTTTCTCGGACCCTGGACAAAATTAGTGGCGTTATTGTTCTACAGGTATCCCTAATCCTGTTTCGCATATCTTCCACTGTTGTTGGTGGATTAACATACACCTTATTTTTAATATAACCCCATAGGAAGAAATCTAGTGGGGTGATGTCGCAAGACCTTGGTGGCCACTCAATGAAACCCCCACGTCCAATCCATTTTTGCGGATATCGTTGGTCCAAAAACGCACGAACTTCACGATGGTAATGCGGTGGCGCACCATCGTGCTGGAACCACATACTGTCGAGCTCATCCCTGTCGAGACCTTGAAGCAGTTGGGATAGTTCTTCTTGTAGAAAGTTCAGGTAACTATGGCCATTTAGTTGTTCATTAAAAAAGTGGGGTCCAATAATTCGATTATGATGAATATCACACCAAACATTTAATGACCAGTGGTTTTGATGTTGCACCTCTCTAATCCAAAATGGGTTTTCTGTGGCATAATAATGCATGTTGCGTCTATTTACGGCCCCGTTACTTCTAAAAGTAGCTTCATCACTAAACATTACCTTGCATAATAAATTTGGATTTAATTGAATCTCCGCATTTATTGTACGACAAAAGTTTACACGACTTTCAAAATCCTGTCCATGCAATTCTTGGTGTAATTCCATGTGATATGGATGATACCTATATTTCTTGGTAGTACGATTAGCGGTGGATTGTGATGTTTCACATAATGCTGCTAACTGACGGCTACCAATATAAGGATTTTCCTGAACATTTAACAATACTTGTAGTTCTTTTTCTTCATTAGTTACTGGTTTGTTGACCACTTTACGTTTTGGATAATCAACAGTACCAGAAGAATCAAATCTTTGCATTAAGTTTTGAAAAGTATGGATATTAGGCTGCCGTCGATCAGGATACTTCATTTTGTAAATTCTTTGAGCAAGAAGGCAATTTTTTTGAGCCTCTTCTATTGTATTAACTCATTCTTTGGAAAATTCATTTTACAATATAAGATGAATGCAAAAAAAAACCAAACTACACTACATAAAAACCAAAAGAAGCGATTGCGGTTATAAATTTGACACAGAAAAATGTTCTTTTACATTGTTTTTGCCATGGCTACTATGATAATGAAGACTATTTCTGTAAAAAAGTATGGAAAATAAGAAAAACTGAAATATCTAAAAAACTATTATAAACAGGTATAGGATATATTGAACAAAACTTTTAGGGTTTTTATTACTCTATTAAAAAACATGAAAATATACAGGGTGTACCATTTAAAAAAAAAAAAGATATTTATTCATTTAAACTTGTTCAAATTTGAGCCGATGGGTTCAACACCCTGTAGCTTTTATTGCAAATATTAGGTAAAAATTATGTTAACTTGTCCTTGGCCTTGCTAAATTTCAAATTTGAATATATTTGTCACAAAATTGAAAACGTTATTTAGGATTGAATTGATGCTTGAAAATGTGACTTTTTTTCTTTAAACTTAATTATCTCAGAAACTATAAAGTTTTGTTATAGTAAACCCTTAATAAAAAAGATTTAAAATTTTAAGCTAAATCGAAAATACGATTCGTATATAGGGTGTTCTATTTAAAAAAATACAACTTTATGCTGTCCTAGTTTTTTGGCTCACCCTGTAGAGTCCTAAATATTTTTAAAATCTGCGTAAAAATAAACTGTATCAAACAATAAATATAGTTTCTTTGTTAATTTCACCGAAAAGGCACAAACCTACTTCATCCAATCGTTGATTCACCCTGTACCTCTGCCGTATCACTGTGCCGGGGAGGGTAAGTTTTGACTTTCTTCTCGGCATGGTGGTACAGGTGGGCCATCATCTCGATGGTGGTGGAATGAGATGGATTGTGTTTTATCGCAATTTATTCAAACTGTGCAACCTTTAACACGGAAAGGATATGATTGGAAAGAAGTTTACATTTATTCATTGCAATTTACTACATATATATATATATATATATATATATATAAATATATATATATATATATATATATATATATATATATATATATATATATATATATATCAGGAATGATATAAAAGGCAGAATCGGTTCTATTTTCCTGAACTAAAAGCTCTTGAGAAGGGGAGGGGCGATCGCAAGCATACACATTACTATACTCTATTCAAGAACTAAAGAGAGTAATAAAACTGTTACCGAAACCTCCAACGTAAATGCTCGAGTGCCGCAGGTAACTGAGGACTGCCGTAAATCTAATTATATTTAAATATTATAAGCTTTTATAAATTTAATGAAAGTTCAATTTAATCTCTGTCAGTAAGCAAAGTACACTTTACAGTGTGTCCTTAGTGATTTATCTTGTTTGTGCTTGTTTTTATATATTATGGCTTCCACCTCTATATTTATTCCAAAATAGTTAAACCAGGGCATTTTTTCTTCAACGAAAAAATTATTACAATGAATGTTTATGATGTCTTAAGATATCAATATCTAGATAATAATGTTAAAAGCTCCGTTGAGATGTGTTCCAACATGACAGGAATTGGAAAATCTGCTATGTACCGAATACTGAAGGAGAAAAAAACGACTGGAATTATTAGTACTCCCAAGCCACGTTCGATCACAGGCAGACGAAAAACCCCGTTGGAAGAAGAGATGTAAAATGCAATAAAAGGAGTGGTACATACATTTTATTATGAATCAATGAAGATCGGGATTTATCTGAAATTCAAAGAACTGAGCTCTGGTAATTGCTCAGAGAACTTAATTTTTGCTGGGAAAAACCAGATAGCAAATTTGTTCTTGTAGATCATCCGGAAAATGTCCGTTGAAGAAGAAAATATCTCTCTCCAGTAAAAGGCAGAGTTGCTAGAAATAACGCAACACAAATTAGTAATTTAACTTAATGTTTGAAAGATTTTTTGAATAAAGTTACTGCAGAAAATTGGGGAAAATCCATAAAATGAAAGAATAAGAGAAAATGTGGAAACTCGATCTCATGATCGATGAGATAGAGGAACCAATTATAATTAATTTGAGCGAAGATAGCTTCAATGACTTTGATTACGAATTAGATTTGTAATGTTTACCAGTGTAAACACAATTTATTATTTAAATTTTTGTTTTTGTTGTATTTTATTGTTTAATGTTGTTTATATATTTTTTATTTTTTTATATATTTTTATTTTAGTGTGTCCCACTCTTTAATTTTATATATATTTAATTCCAAGTAGCCGTAATTTTTTTTTATTATTATATTTGTGTCTTTTTCTTAAGCGTGTAGAATTAACATGTTTATTTTATTTTTTTGGGGCTCTCGGGTTTCCATATAATAAAGTAAATTAAATTAAGATGTCAGTGCAATAGAAATAAAAATAAGTAGGTCTAATTTTAACTGTAACATATAAAAATTAATTACATTTAAATCCCTTGTAATTGTAATTCTGCAGATGGTTAAAGAAATAAATAAACTGAAACGTCAAATGTCCTAAAAATGTTTTTAATTAATAACAAAATTACCGATAGCCCCAAAAAAATTTTAATATATGGACGAATTTATTTTTTTATTTATTTTTAACTTCTGTATTTTTGACAATGGGTATTTTGTAGGTATTTAAATTATAACTTAGAATATTTTGAGAGAATAAGGTTACGTTTTAGTTTGAATGTGCCTAAAACGGTTTCTATGCCAAAATTAAAAATAATAAAAATACAGTTGTGATTTGTGTTAAATATATCAAAATTATTTATATTTTCTAATGTATGTGAATTATTAAGAAATCATAAGAAATAAAATAATATTATAAAAACTTTTTATTTTAAGTTTATCACCGAAATAATATTCTATGCCATAAATACTTAGTTATAAAATAAACCTCCTTCCGACGCCTTTGACAAGGATTAAAATCCTTTTTAACACTTCACACTTCCAAATATCTATTGTTATCCAACCCAAATAGTCCATTATTATAGACCAGTATTTTTGATTCCAAAATTTCTAACCAATTCCTATGAAAAATATATGTGTCTAACAGATTTTGCCAAAGACACCGGACTAAAGAACACAGGTAGTTTGAGAAGAAAAAAAGGGTAAAAAATGATTTATTACTCTCTCTAGTTCTTGAATAAACTATAGAATAAGACGCAAAATCGGGCCTATTTTCCTGAACTCAAAGCTCTTGGGGGGGGGGGTGATATATATATATATATATATATATATATATATATATATATATATATATATATATATATATATATATATATATATATATATATATATATATATATATGCCTCTCAGAACATATCACTACATTTATTTATTTAACAAAAAGTGAAAACAAAAGGAATTTTTTTCATTTTCCATTCATAGTTGCATGATATTCCGCCTCTTCGTCGCTTTGGTGACCGGTATTAAATAAGTCACTGACAGAAGTTATGGTACTTTAGGAATAATTGGGAACATTTTAAACCTACATAGCCCATTGAAAAAAAAAATAACAAAAGTGTCCCGTTCTTCAGTGTTTCATTTCAACACTTGTATCATTTTGTAGATAAATCACAACGCCAATAGTTGCTACAGAACCTGTGTCCGACACGCACCAGACCAATTTTTGTACAGGTATTGTCCTAATGTTTCCGGTGTAAACGTAGTCATTGAATAAAATATCTCTCTACCCAATTGTCCAGACCTAACATTGTTATCGTGTTTTATCACTTAAATTCCTGACCGTATCACAAATAAATTAGTGTACCTAGTTTAAACTGATAGAAGTACGATAATCAGCAAGCTAAAGTCCTAAAAATAACAACAAAGATAAAGTCCATTCTGACGTACGTAACTTCAAAGAAAAGGACTTTTTTGTGTGTAAAATTGCTTTGTTTTATTAGAAAATGAATGTGGATAATAGTGCAGTTTTAAAACAAGGTGTTAATGCTCCACCTTCAAGTATGAATTCTAGAAGAAGCAGACGATATGTACCAGATCAAGGTAATTGGATGAATATACATACACTCAAGCGCAAAATTATCGCATATTTACGAAAATTGAACATTTTGTTTTGAAAAAATATATGTATTTTGATGAATGGCAGATTTAAATTTAAGTTTGAACTAGGCTGTAGCCAATTCAATTTTTGAATATGGGTCGCGGCGAAGTAATTAGTGACTATGCCATCTGTATCTGGTTGAGCGTAATCGTTATTAAAATACCCAGGTAAGTATAGTGTATTCAGAATTATTAGCAGGAATTCGTGGTAGTAATATTTCACCTACACTTAATTCTAATGTATTATCTTTAATTGATAGTGAAGCGAACAAAATTCCTCAAATTAACAGGGAAAATTGTGTAAAACATGTAAAGAAAATAGAAAAAACCTATGTCTATCTTAAAAATGCAACAGAAAAATTAGTTATTAATCTAGATGACAGTAGCGACAGTGAAATAGATTTAGTTCAGTAATATAGAACTTAGTATTAACTAAATATTTATACATATGCAAATATTGTAATGTATTTTATTATTATCGTGTTTTATTTAATTTAATATAAAAATCAACTCTTGCCTGTTAACTTATTTCCTACGAACATAATAAAATTAAAATTAGAATTAAAAATAAACATGACTCTGGACTTGAACGGATTTCGGTATAACATTACAGCTGTGGTTGAAATAATAATAATAATAATAATAATAATCTTAACCCAGCAAAAATGCCATTGTTCTTGACCGAAGGTATTACGTACCTCCTACCAAAGGACCAACATAACACACATGACCCAGCTAAGTATAGGCCGATCACCTGCCTACCCACACTGTATAAGGTGATCACCTCCTGCTTGACCCAACGCATCTATGCACATTGTGAGCAAAATAACATCATTGCAACTCAACAGAAAGGATGCACGAGGGGAGCAATGGGATGCAAGGAACAATTGATTATTGACTCTGTCATATGTAACCAAGCCTGTACCAACCGAAGAAACCTCTTTGCTGCCTACGTGGATTATAAGAAGGCCTTCGACTCGGTGCCACATGAGTGGCTCAAAACTATATTGAGAATGTACAGGGTCGATAATAATTTTGTTTCCTTTTTAGAACGCATCATGTCAACCTGGAGAACTAGGATCCAATTGCCAGTGCCATCCAGCGACACCATCGAAACTAACACCATTCCGATACGAAGAGGAATATTTCAAGGCGATTCACTTAGCCCATTGTGGTTCTGCCTTGCAATGAACCCACTATCACGCCGTTTGAACTCCACCAGATACGGCTTTAGTGTTAGAAATAACAACGAAGAGGTAGTCAGAGTGAATCATCTTCTATACATGGATGATCTTAAACTGATGGCTGCTACCAGAAACCAGCTGGAACAAATGCTTAAAATTGTAGAGGAGTTCTCCGGGGATATCGGAATGCAATTTGGACTTGACAAGTGCCGTATTTTGAACATCGTTAAAGGGAAGATACAACCGGGGGCTTTTGAAATGCAGAACGGTGAAACTATAGCTGCAATGGAGGCAGACCAAACATACAAATATCTAGGTATGAAACAGGCTCAAAGAATTGACCATGGCACTATGGAAGCTGAATTGACAACCGAATTTGTCAGGAGGGTAAGGCGGGTACTACGAACTAATTTAAATAGTAGAAATTTGTTTAAGGCGCTCAACACGTATGCTTGCTCAGCGCTGAGCTACTCCTTTGGAATTGTAAAATGGAGCAGGACGGACATCCAAAACCTGCAAAGAAAAATAAGGACACTCCTAACAAAAGCACAAAAACATCACCCTCGGAGTGCCATTGAACGTACAATGCTTCCAAGACACCAAGGAGGAAGAGGATTGGTGGATATTGGTAAACAGCTCGATCAACAAATAATAAACTTACGTTCATATTTCCACAGGTTGGAGGACTCTTCCACACTACATCGAGCAATATGCGAGGCAGACGATTCAACACCGCTACAGTTGAGGGAACAAGATATTACTTCTCACCACCAAACAGACCAAGAGAAGTTACAAACCTGGCTACGGAAGCCACTTCATGGACGGCATCCAAATGAGGTCAATCAGGACAATGTCGACAACTCAGCGTCGAACTACTGGTTGATTTCAGGACATATGTTTCCGGAAACGGAGGGCTTCTTGTTGGCTATCCAAGACCAGGTTATTCCGACGAAGAACTACCGGAAGTTCATCATTAGAGATCCCTCAATAGAGAATGACCAGTGCAGATATGGCTGTCGAACATCGGAGACGGTCCAGCACATAACTGGAGGATGCCAAGCGTTTGCCGCAACCGAGTATAAGGAAAGACACGACTCAGCCGCTAAGATACTCCACCAAGAGTTAGCAGAAAAATTGAACCTATTACAGGTAGGAAAAGTGCCTTATTACAAGTACAATCCAGAGCCTATTCTTGAGAACAATCAGTTCAAGTTATATTGGGACCGAACGGTTCTGACGGATCAAACAGTTGCTCATAATAGACCAGATATTATACTAATAGATAAAATTTCTAGGCGAACTACACTAATCGACATCGCTGTACCTAACAACAACAACCTAAGACCAAAATACAACGAGAAGATCGCCAAATACAGAGATCTGGAGGTGCAAATCCGAAGACAATGGGCAATGAACAGCGTCCAAACGATTCCCATAATACTCTCAACAACTGGAGTGATACCAAAGAACCTCCTGCAGAACATCAAGGGACTGGGTCTTAGTGAGCATCTGTATAAACCGATGCAGAAAGCAACTCTCCTAGCAACCGCGCGAACCGTCCGAAAGTTCATGGGTAATACAGCAGACCACATCACCTAGGACCCGATAACATGGAAAGGGTTCCCACAGAGCTTCATACTTCTGGTACCTTTGTGTACCTGGTATGAGTGAATATTCCCTGGAGGGAGTGCGAAGCCGTCTGGCTTGTAAATCAAAATAATAATAAACGCCTCCCAATGCGCCAACAAGAAGTAATCAACAACAATACAAATACTTATTATTAAGCTCCAAGTAGAAAACTTTTGTATTCTGATTTAAGTCTTTTGATATTATAGTGCCTAAACTGTGGTGAAATTGTATTATATTGCTTAACAAAACTATAAGAAAAACCTTTCTGAAACAAAGAAGTTCTTTGTCTTGGTATCGTAAACAGACTTTGATTTCCTATATTAATATTATGTACACCAGTCCTAAGTTCCAATTTTTTATACAAGTACATAGGTTGTTTAGTATCTAATAATTTTCGAAAAAATATCAGAGAATACAGTCTGTATATATTTTCACATCTTAACCAGCCAATTTGCCTGATATTATTGGATACAGAATCAAACTTTCTTAAGTTAAAAATAAACATACAGCATGTATTTTGGACATACTGTATTCTCTTCTTTGTAACTACATCTAAAAATGGATAGTAAACAATATAGCAGTAGTTATAGATTGGCATAATTAGAGTTTCACATAATTTTTTCCTCATTTTAAAGTTCAATATATATCTATTTGAATATAAAACCTTCATTTTAACATAACTCCTTTGTAACAGGCTTTGGACATGTTTATGAAATCTTAAATTAACATCCAAATGTAATCCTAGGTTTCTGGCACAATTTGAAAAAAGTAAAACATCATCTCCAATACATACTTTGAGACGATTTGTAAGCATGTTGCGCTGTTTTTCGGAACAAAACAAGAGAATCTCAGTCTTGTTGGGATTAATTTTTAAATTATGCTCCTTAGAATACTGTAGAATGGCTGCTAAATCATGATTTAACATGAGTGCAGCTCTTTCTGGATCAGAGGGGTCAAAAAGATGTAATATCTGAGTATCATCAGCATATGCTTGTAAATGTGAATTTGAAACTACGGAAAAAATATCAGACGTATATATTACAAACAACAAAGGACCAAGAATGGATCCCTGGGGTACCCCAGACGCCACAGCTTCAGGCTGTGAAACCACATCCCTGATTCTTACAATCTGCGATCTATCAGACAAGTAGGATCCAAAAAATAGTGTTGAAATATCATCAAACCCATAGAATGACAGTTTAGCACAAATTAATTCATGGTCAATTACATCAAACGCCTTGGAATAATCAAGCAGCACCAAAATGGCAGCTAATTTTTTATCAAGTGCTCCTACAATATTATCAGTTATATTCAGAAGTGCTGAAACTGTACTACGACCCTCTGTAAAACCAGACTAATGAAGTGGAATCAAATTATTACTCCTGAGATAGTCCGAGACTTGTACATGGACCACTCTTTAGACAAGACCAGAAGAAATGTTTTATTGCAGTTTCATTATTAGAAATGATTGGACTTTTTAGTCGGTTTCTAATAATTCTGAATACACTATATATATTTACATATATATATATATATTTATATATATATATATATATATATATATATATATATAAATATATATATATTTACATATATATATATGTATATATATATATATATATATATATATATATATATATATATATATATATGCCGAAGCCATTTTCAACCATTTTGTATTACTTAATGATCGTTTTTTCCCTTGAAGGCATGATTAAGACAAGGCTAAAACAAATTTTTTTTAGATACAAAGTAAAATAGAAATAAATCATTTCAGTTCATGAAAAGTTTTTTTTCAAAAATAAAGTATTAAGAAGTATTTTAATTAGTAAAACAATAATTAACGTATTAAAAATCTTGTTTTATCAAATACATATAGTATATATATATATATATATATATATATATATATATATATATATATATATATATATATATATATATATATATATATATATGAAGTAAAATGCGAACAGTAAATGCAAACTTCACACAGCCAAGTGCATGCAGGCACCCCGACGAGCCCAGCAGAGACGAAACACGCACCCCCACCGCATCACCGTGGCGGGGAGGGTCCCGACCCCCCCCTCCCCGGCACGGCGGCACCGGCAGGCCACCATCCCGATGGTGGTGGAATAGGATAGATTGTTCTTCCCCAGCAATCCGCTCAAACTGTGCAACCTTCACCTGTTCTTATCACATTTGTCCAACTGGGTATGTAGGTCGCCTTTCTTAATATATAAATCGCACTTTGCCTTGAGTTTTGTTACCGATTTGAGTCATAATTTTCATTCTCAACTGCTTTTCCGCTCGAGATCTTGTTAAGTACGCCTCGTCAGTAAACAGAATTTTTCTACCAAAATTTAGATCACAAATTCTTTTGTTTCGAATAAATTCACAAAATTTAAGCCGCATAGGGAGATCAATCGGTAAAATTTCCTGAACCTTTTGGACGTTATACGGATGTAACAATTGTTCTTTCAAAATATCATTTACAATAATTTTAGAGATATCCAACTCAAGTTCTAAACAGCGTGTACTAACACTAGGTTCTTATTCAACTCTTTCTAAAATTTCCTCTTCTTTTTCGACTGTTCGAGTTGTTTCAATTCGACCTATATTTTCAAATTTTTTCTCAAAGCTGTTCGTTTCTCGAAAATAACGCTAAATATTGGCGAATGTTTGATGGTATGATATTCGGTGGTTAGGAAATTTAATACAATACATCATAATACACTGTCCAGCCGGGCGCAATTTCGCGCATCATGCATTCTCTACTACTCGAACAGTCGAAAAAGAAGAGGAAATTTTAGAAAGAGTTGAATAAGAACCTAGTGTTAGTACACGCTGTTTAGAACTTGAGTTGGATATCTCTAAAATTATTGTAAATGATATTTTGAAAGAACAATTGTTACATCCGTATAACGTCCAAAAGGTTCAGGAAATTTTACCGATTGATCTCCCTATGCGGCTTAAATTTTGTGAATTTATTCGAAACAAAAGAATTTGTGATCTAAATTTTGGTAGAAAAATTCTGTTTACTGACGAGGCGTACTTAACAAGATCTCGAGCGGAAAAGCAGTTGAGAATGAAAATTATGACTCAAATCGGTAACAAAACTCAAGGCAAAGTGCGATTTATATATTAAGAAAGGCGACCTACATACCCAGATGGACAAATGTGATAAGAACAGGTGGAGGTTGCACAGTTTGAGCGAATTGCTGGGGAAGAACAATCTATCCTATTCCACCACCATCGGGATGGTGGCCTGCCGGTGCCGCCGTGCAGGGGGGGGGGGGGTCGGGACCCTCCCCGCCACGGTGATGCGGTGGGGGTGCGTGTTTCGTCTCTGCTGGGCTCGTCGGGGTGCCTGCATGCACTTGGCTGTGTGAAGTTTGCATTTACTGTTCGCATTTTACTTCATTCATACACAGAGCTGCATATAGTAGACGTTTGCTGAATGTGATTTCAGCACTACAACGGCATAATGTGGATATATCCACTGCTATTGCATCTCACACGGGAGGAATCCGTGAAAGCCGCATTAACATATATATATATATATATATATATATATATATATATATATATATATATATATATATATATATATATATATATATACTACCTTCTTTATGTTTAGTTGTTTAAAATACACTGCGGTATTTTATATTAATTCAGTTTTTAAAGACTTTTATTTTTTCATACATCGGTGCCAATGGCAGGTTTTATACGTGTCTATGTTTTTAATGTACCATTGGAATTGCAACCCCTATTTTTTTAAAGCACCAGCCGCCACTGAACTAATTACATTTAACCTTTGGTTAATTATAACAAATCCTTTTTGTATACATTTAATAAATCAATATTATTCTTTCCGATAAATTCATTACACTGATGAATCATGGAGTTCAGAGAAGAAATAGAATTCACATTAGGATGAAACATTAAATGGTATCTCCTGTATAATCTTTAAATTTACCTAGGGAATATTAAGTTTTATAGAAGAAAGTGGCAAAATATTGAGTACCATTTTCTTTTTTTTTTGGCAAAAAAAATCTTTTCACATTTAATGTTATTAAAATTACGTAAAAATAAGAAAAAACAAAATGGTATAAATACTTAAAAATGGAACACTAGGATAAAGCACAACGTTTCTCTAAAGAAAATCACTAAAAGAACAGGAAACTTTAGTAAAAAATAAGAAATAACTTAATCTACTTTCAAAAATTACAAATCCTAGTGGTGAACTCTGGACTAGCACAGTCATTATGCGCCCAGAGTCCACACATTAGATATTTAACCCACATTTCCACTAGAGTTTCATCAGAAACAAATTGTTGACTGAACATACACTACATTCGCAGAGTCAAGATCGTCTTCTGCCATCAGTTTCACTGATTGTATCATACTGAACTTTGTCTTCATCTTGAGAACCTGCAGGATCATTATCAGTCTTAGTTTTCTTTTTTCTTGGTCTCCTTTTATTTATTTTTTCTTATTCTATCTATTGTTCAATTTCTTTTATTTTCTTGTTACTTTTCTCTATCGGATCATCACGTTGTTATTGCTGTCACAGCAGCTTAATTGGTCCTAGAGATACCAAACCTACTAGGTACCAGATTGGTCATAAATTTTGTTTTTGATATATTTATTTTAAGACCCACATTGGCGCACACTAGCTGAAGTTCATGTAACATTATACATATCTCCTTCAGATGATCGGAAAACTAAACTATGTCGTCTACGAACCTCAAATTTGTTAATCTCTTGCCGTCTACATTCAGGCTTTTTTTACCAGTTAAGTTTTTTTACAGGAGTATTCTAGTACTGCAGTAAACAGTTTAGGCGATAAGGTATCACCCTGTCGCCAATGGGGATATGATCCGTGTTTCTATGTAGTTTCACCGACATAGTTGCATTCCTGTATATATTGTAAATTAACTTTGTATATCGATAGTCAATGCGGCATGCTTGTAATACTTACATAATTTTGTCAAGCTCTACCGTATCAAAGGCTTTATGGAAATCCACAAAAGCCAGAACGAGTGGTCGATTGTATTCGATAGTTTTTTCTATTACTGTTTTGATGCTCTGCAGGTAATCGTTTGTTCCAAACCCAGTTTGAAACCCCGCTTGCTCTATTTGTTGGTAGAAATCAATTTTTTTCTCAAGTCGATTCGTTACTTTTCTTGTTAGGGGTTTATATAGGTGACTAAGAAGGCTTATTGGTCTGTAGTTTTCCAAATCATGGAAATTTCCTTTTTTGTAAATCAAAATTACCTCAGCATTGTGCCCCTTGTCGGGTATTGTACTGTACAAAGAGCACATATTAAACAGGTCTTTTATTTTCTTAAGTAGACAAACACCTCCGATTTTGATTGCATCAGTAACTACACCATCTTCGCCTGGAGATTTGTTATTCTTAGTTTTTTTTAGGGCTAGTTTTATTTCGTCTATTGTGATTTCCGACATTTGTTCTGATCCTTGGTTGACAATGCCCTTTTTCCATGTCAATATTTCTGGTACTTGATCTCTGCTATTCTCTTTACTACTTTAAGGATTTCCTCTCTGTCTGTTGAAAACTGACCATTCTTATTTTTCACTTTGATTAATTGTCTTGTTCCCGTTCTTAGTTTTCTTCTCAATACCTTCATACTTTTATGGTTCTCAATGGTATGTTCGATTTGTTCTTGATTCTATTTTCGAGTGTCTTGTCTAACAGCTTTGGATATTTCTTTATTTATTTTTTGTAGTTTGTCAGCTTTAGTGTCCGTTTCGCTTTTCACTCCTCTTCTTTTCTGCATTAGTTGCTTGGTATTTTGACTGAGCTTCGCTTCTTTTTGGGTTTTAAGACAAAATTTGTTCTGACTTTCTAGTAAGGCAGTTTATTATTTAGGTCGTTAGCGTCAGTTTCTGCTTCAGGGCTACTAATTAGGTCGGCAATACACTGCTGAAAATCATCTACATCTGATGGTTTCATTCATGGACTCCCTTTGTTCTTCTTCTTGATCATTCTATACCTCTCCTTTTTTAAACGTATTTCTATTTTACCCCATTATTGGTAGCAAACCTGTTTAATATCGCAATGTACGTTTAGACCTTTCCAAATGTGCACAACAGCCCCGTTAATTAACACATTATAATTTACATTTAAGTAAGTAAATTATGAAAATTATCTGTATACTATTATAAAATATTTAATTACTTTAGATGAACCCATTCGAAGACAAATGTGCAACAAATGTCCAGGATGTCTCCACATAAAAAACATCAGTGAATGTTCTGATGAAAAGATCCCACTTCTGCTCGCTAGCATATCACTAGTGAAAACTTCAAAACTATGGGATAAAATACTTGTATGTCTACTAATGGTAGCGTTATTATTTTCTGCCGGTATTGGAACATACCTATTAATTTTACCAAGTAAGTATAATTCCCCACTCCTTATAAAATGAAAATTGCTAGGCACACCTATAAAGAAAGGTCTTTTAAGTTAGTTTTTGGCCTACAGACTATCAGCGGAGACAGAATCACGTTTCCGTCTCTCTCTGTTCCCTTTGCTTGCGGCGCTGTAGCTTCGCATGAATATCAAAATATTATTTTGCAATAGTCGGAAAGTATTTTGCGCAAAGTTAGTGCCCTAAAGGACATTTGTTTTACATTATCGATGAAAGGCATCTCTCAAATTTTAACTGCATATTATTTTTTTAACATTCTAGCTGAAGGCGCAATCATAGAAGAATTCGATTATGTTTCCAGAGAAAACTGGGGTGTAAACAGCACGTTCCTCAAAGATGTACCACCCTTAAGCACTCCCGTCTCAAATATTCTCCTTTTAGAGTTAACGCCGAACTGTACCGGCGATGGGAAGAACTGTTTAAACTACGAAGAATTTTCTGAAAACGATAAGGCAAAGATCCGAATATATAGTGGGGATGTCCTCTATAATTTCTACCAAGACGAAGCTGGAAAAATTTTTGAGGGAAGGGGATGGAACTTTCAGTCTGAATGTGGGAATCAAGAGGGTTGTGATGATGTTTTGACGATAGCTTTGATAGGTAGGTATTAGAAAATATTTGAACTTTGGGCATTAGCATTATACATCTCACCGATAGTTTCCGATGCCAAGAAGATTCAAATATCAGAAATTACGTTATAGAGAGTATGTTAAAGGGTATTTGAGGAAGGCACAGGCGGGCCTACTGATGAGGGCGAGAAAATCTGAGATTTTAGTGGTCGAAAGTTAGCAAGCCGTTCAGGGTTAGGGTGAATTGCAACATTGGTGTCAGAAGTGGGATGATGCAGCACAGCGTTGCGCGCATCATAGTACTGGTGCTAGCATTGGAACCCGAAAGACCAGTAAAGGGGCAGTTTCTCAAGGTATCCTGTCAAATCACTTTTTTTCTAACTTTTTAACCTGAACTAATATCTTCTAGGCTTGATCGCACCTCTGAAATCAATTTTGCAATTCACCATAACCCTGAACTGCTTTCGTAGACAGTTTAGTTTGAGAAGTCGTTGAAGTACATTGAATTGTTTGACAAGTTGTCAGAATTGAAGTTTTATTAAAATGTGATTAAAACAGTAATGGGTGTATAAATACCGGCCGTTAATGTTGCAAATTCACGGTAACCCTGAACGACTTGCAAACTTTCAACCATTAAAATCTCGGGTGTTTCGTCCTGACACCGGCAGTGAATTCATCAGTGGGTCTGCCGGTGTCTTCCCCAGACACCCTTTGACGTACTTTCTATAACGTCATTTCTGATATTTCAATCTTCTTAGCGTCGGAAACTATCGGTGAGATGTTCCTCACATTACGGCCAAAATACATGACTTTCAAAAAGTTTTACTTTTGGGATATATGGGGGTCTAATATAGTTACTTTTTAAAATTATTTTTATATTATACAGGGTGTCCCAAAAGCTCTGAAAGTATCAAAGTTGTGTTTTTTTAAATGGAACCTACTGTATATTATGACATTTTTGGATTCTTCGATCAAAATAAGTACCTATTTTAATAAGGTTTATAGTACCTTTACCTTAAGGGTTTTTAAATAATTTGAATTTTGACCAAATCTAAACTAATTTTCATGTTTCAAATAGTTAGGAAGTATTTCAGTTATGTGCTCGAAATTTACAGTGAAGTGTAACAATAAATCATATTTTATATCCCAATTATAATAAACTTGCTATATTATACAGAGTGTCCAAAAATTAAAACTAATCAAATAAGAACTTTAAATGGCTATAACTTGATTAATTTAAATAGAACGCTATACTTTTTACGTCATCAGAAAATGTACCTTTTAAATACCTATCGAATGGTATAAGGATGTTCTATAGCAAAGTCTTCGCGTTTTCACAAAATACGCCAATTAATCGTTTTCTGCACCATTTTGTATTTTTTGAATAGATGTTCTAATGTATCTAGTTGTCTATGACATTTAGAAACACGAAAGTATTTTTTATTTTATAAAGAAATAATATTTTAATTATTACCAATACCAATACAGGCACAGGCCTCCAGAGAATCCATTCTCGATACTAGTAATCATGGGGTCACAATACATATAAAAATCTTTGGTGGATCCATGTCTCTTTATCGGTATGAAACTAAATCAATATCAAAGATTTTAAGTAACAATAATCTACATTCAAGGTATATATACCACTGTTCATAAATTGTTTTAGAAAAAGTCGATGAAACTCCATCTTCCACTCAAATAAATAAGCTAAAGGCATTCTTGGACTACACTATCATGGACAACGCTTTGAAACCCTGTTACCAAGTTCTGGTCGGGAACAGTTCAACTAAAGGCTTTGACGATATAGCTTTTACTTTAGATGATCTAAATAGAAAAGATGGTACATGTAAACTTCTTGTTTAAATTTCCTTATTATTGAAAATCATTTTACTCATAACTGCATTAGGATCAATCTATTTGAAATCACCAAGATAGAATAAAATTTCTTGCTCAACATTTGTGATTTTCTTAATTTTTCCACCAGTTTGGCGGATGAAAACAAGTTTTTCGCAAATGTATCTAACTCTGTTAATTTTAAAGATATCGAGACACAATAAAAACCAAAATTATCAGAAGTTTAATCCTTACATAATATTACCTAAGTAGCGGGGAAAATGAAGACCAAAATTTACAATTATAAAGTGAAATTTAATTTAAAATTGATTGATTTGGTGCTGCAAAATTATTAAAGGGAATCATTATTTTTTATGTATATTTATTTTGGAACTACTTGCTATTGAAGTTTCAAGCATAAGAACTTTCTTGAGCCCTTTATTTTATATAATTTTTCAAAAATTCCCAAAATCGTATTTTGGCAAAGTTGAATATCTCAAAGGGATTGAATAAAAAATTAAAAAACAATACAGTTTGCCCCTCTTTATAACATAAACATATGATAAAGATTTGATATCTAAAACTCAAATTTTTTGTGCTTGTAACGCAATTTTTTGCCAACGTTGATGCATTTTAACTTTGGAACCAGTTGATTTTCAGTCACCAAATCTTTATCATATGTTTATATAATAAAGAGGGATAATCCATATTAATTTTAAAATTTTTCATTCGGTCCCTTTAGAAATAAACGTTGCCAAAACACAATTTTGGGGATTTTTGAAAAATTATATATTAAAAAGGAACAAAGTTCTCAAGCTCGAAACTTCTATAGCAAGTGGTTCTATAATAACTCTATATAGGAAAAAAAATTATTCTTTATTCCTTTTAATAATTTTCTAGCACTAAAAGTCCCATTTTAAGTTAATTTTCCTTTTATAGTAATAAATTTAACTAAGGACAAAAATCTAGATTATTATATTATTCTGACAATTTTCGTTTTTATTTCGTTTTGATATCTTCAAAATTAACAGAGTTAGATGCGTTTCCGAACAAACTTAAAATGGCCAAAAAAATACGTGCCAAAAAATTTTTTTAACCATAGGTTTATTGAACTCGCTTAACTGGTAAAAAATGAGGTAAATCAAAAATGTTGTACTCCATGGAAATTAGATCAAAAAAGAGCTGTTTTGTTAACAAAAATGTAACATTGTTTTTTTTTGCTGGAATGTGTTCATTTCGGCATTCTATAAAACATATCTCGATGGTAACTCTGAAAGACCTGTGCAAAAAAAATGGCGGATCAAAAATGGTCACGATTTTCGGTTTTTTGAGTTTATCTTGAAAAGTAAAAGTTATATCGAAAAATGTTTCAAACAAAAGTTGTAGAAAATTAAAAAACCTATCGATTCATAAAATATAAGTTATAGGTGACGCCACTAGTTATTGAGATATATTTTTTTTTTCGACAAAATTTACGCTTTTTGTTTTCTTTTTAAAAAAAAAAGACATTTATTAACAAATTACCGATTTAAAATGTAACATAAATATAGATATTATCATTCTAAAAAAGTATGTCAAACCCGGAATCTGGGAATTTTTATTTTTTGAGAAATTCGATGTCAAAGTTGAAAATTCAACCTCAATTTTCCGCTTTCCTAATTAAGATACAATGCTCAATTTTAATGGAAATTATTTGTATTGTTTTATATTTTGAAGATCTATTAAAAAAATTTTTTTTTTGAATCGTGGGCGAAGAAATTTTGCAAAAACCAATTTTTGCACCAAAAAAATTGCGATAACTTTTCACCGGATGATGATCAAATTTTTTTAATGCATGCATTGGATTTAGATGAATAATTTCCGATCTCAAAAAAAAAATTTTGGATGAAAAAAACGTTTTTTTTTATATGTTTTTCTCTATAAATTTTTGTAAAAATTTTGTTAATAAACCAATTAATAATTAATATGACTAAACAAATTGTTATTATCATATAAATTAATGAAACAACATTAATATTATAAATATTACTTGTGATGCATAAGTTTCCTTGAAGCGCCAATGAATAATGCGCCTGAACTATGGCAACCCGCCGACAGGGGCCTGCAGCAGCTATTTTCTATTAGATTCTGCCCAATTTTCGAAGGTTCACAGATCATATGGAAGTGTATTTCTTAGATCCAAGAAGTTCACAGGTAAAGTACAAGTAATAAAAAACACCTTTTGCAAATTTGAGCCCTTAATATTCATTTGCCACGCCATTATGAATTTTTGAAAAAATAAACGTTTTTTTTTTCATCCAAAATTAAATTATTTTTTTTAGATCGGAAATGATACATCTAAATCCAATGCACGCATTGAAAAAATTTTATATCCATCCGGTGAAAAGTTATTGCAATTTTTTTGGTGCAAAAATTGCTTTTTGCAAAATGTCTTGGTCCACGATTGAAAAAAAAACTTTTTTTAATAGATCTCCAAAACATAAAACAATACAAACAATTTTCATTAAAATTCAGCATTGTATCTTAATTAGGAAAGCGGAAAATTGAGGTTAAATTTTCAATTTTGACATCGAATTTCTCGAAAACTAAAAAACTCACAGATTCCGGGTTTGACATACTTTTTTAGAATGATAATACCTATATTTATGTTAAATTTTAAATCAATAATTTGTTAATAAATGTCTTTTTTTATAAAAAAAAGCAAAAACCGTAAATTTTCTCGAAAAAAACAAATATATCTCGATAACTAGTGGCGCCACCTATAACTTATATTATACGAATCGATAGGTTTTTTAATTATCTACAACTTTTGTTTGAAACATTTTTCGATACAACTTTTACTTTTCGAGATAAACTCAAAAAATCGTGACCATTTTTGGTCCGCCATTTTTTTTGCACAAGTCTTTCAGAGTTACCATCGAGATATGCTTTATAGAATGCCGAAATGAACACATTTCAGCAAAAAAACCAATGTTACATTTTTGTTACTGACGAAAGTCTATTTTCCATGGAGTATTGAGCAATATGATCTAGATGATTTCTGATGCCTTGACCCCTTAATAAATGCTGAATATTCTCGAATAATCAGAAAAAATCTATCGACTTTTATTATTTATTATCATATTCCTTTAATTTTAGATATTTTCAAGCATGATCTGATTTAGTTTTTAAGTTACTTCTTGTATTTAAAAAAAATAAATAAGGTAAAATAAAACACTTTATAAAAATATAATATAGTTTTATTTTTTGTTTAATATTTGAAGTATGTATTTAAGATATATATTACACTTTATACAAGGTGAGCTAACAGTGCATTAACCTGAACTAAAATTAGGTTTACCTTAGACATATAAATAGTAGACGCATGTCGAAACAGAACTACATTTGTCGTCCTCTATTTTTTATAATAAGTCAGCAAAATATCATTTTATATTGAAATACGCGTGTAACTAATTTTTTTTTCACTTTAAAAACTTTTTTTTATTCTTTTATATCAGTATACAGGATAATTCAAAACTCTGAGTTCAAGTTTTCTGGAAAAATTCAAAATGTTATTTAATTTGGACACACATACTAATGTTCTTTTAATTTCATCAATAATTCCTTATATCCAAATCCACTAATTACTGAAATATTTGTTGATTTATAAGCAATAATGCTTTTACACAAAAAAACCTGAATTTATTATTTTTAATGGAAATAGTGACTTTAGGTATAAGGAATGCTTGATGAAATAAAAAGAAGAGGTCCCCAAATTCCATCGCAATTACTCGAAAAAAAAATCCATCCAGAATTTTGAATTCAACCCTGTATATTGTTATGAAATAATTCTATGAACCAGTATCTAAAATGAACAAGGAACACACTGTTTTCCACTATGAAATGATATTATGCTGATTTATTTTAAAAAATAGAAGGCATCAAAAACGGCCCTGTTTTTATGAAAAAAGTGGCCATAAATATTGAAATATTCTATATAATAATCTTATATTGAGTAATCAACAAAAATAGGACACCTAAAAAATAAAATAATGTACACAGGGTGTTCCATTTGAAAAAAAAGGAAATTTAATTTATGACAAAAATTTGCGCAATTCTATATAATTAGAAATTATCTTAGTTTGTAGCTCTCAGCGGTCCCTATACTCTTGTATCACCTTGTACATATTCATAACAATATAAGCTAATACAGGGTATTGTTTAATAATTATAATTCAAAATATAATAGATAGATTTTTTAACAATTTTAAATAAAAAAGAAAAGACTTAAACTATAAATTTTTACTTAAAACTGTACATTACTTGCAATACTTATTTTATCATTCTAAAAGTCGAAAAATGCAATTAAAATAATCGTGGTGATGACGTCAGTGGTAAAATAAAACTAGCTCTAAAAAAATTATAAAGAAACTAACTCTATACGTAACAAGTCTTGTGACAAGAAAACATACATACCTTTATTAACATAATCAAAAAAAAAATTAATTTCAATATATCTATCTAAAAAGTCACTTTATACCTCTTACACCAGTGACGTGCTCAAAGGAGGCAAATTATCGTGTGCGCACATTACAATTTTTAACAGCTTAAAACAGTCAAAAATAAAATATCTAAAACTACCAACAAGTTCAGATTTCTTCTGATTTTCAGCTTTGATGATTTATCTTTATAATATTGTGTAATTAGTGATATATTTTATAGTGATTTACTCCTAATCTACTTCTAATTTTCTAAAACTCCCAATCAGATTCTCTGGATCGTTGGATGCTGGTTTCCTGGAACTGATTATACCTCTATCGCTTAAAAGTTGGATATCGTCAATCGATAATAATCGCTTTCTCTTCGCATCCAATTCATTATGCCACAATTTGATCATTTCTTTGGCTGGTACATCGCCTCCAAATTCTTGAGGAAGGCATCTTTTATCTACTTTTTGAGTAAGGCTAGTTTTTGAGTTGTGAATCTGAGAGAAAAAAATTATTATGAGGTTCAAATCTGTTAAAAAAATATGAGGCAAAATTTTATATTCCCAGAACCTTTACTTTTAGATACACTGGCCAGCAAAAATGTGGCACCGTAACGAAATAACTTTTATTTAGCTCAAAAAAATAAAATATAGCCAATAGTTTCTGTACATCCTGAAATCAAAACACACAAAAGCATATCGAACACACGGTGGGGGAAAAAATTTAATTTTTTTACTTGAAAGTCAAAAACCCTTATTTTGAAAAATACAGAAAGATATAGCTAAGTAAAGATGTTTATAATTAATCACCTATCGTAAAAAATTTTGACACTTTAATCAGTCTATAATTAGAATAATTGTTTGAAGTATTTATAAAGGTAATTTTAATATGTTACTTGTACCGAGTGGTCAAATAAGAGAGGATGCCCAGCTATATCAAAGAAACCATTAATCGCACCGTTTTCGGAAAAAATATTTATGTTAAAAGCTGCCCTAAAAAATCTCTCTAAATTATTTCCAGATTCCTACAACGATCGCTAGGGAGCGTAACAACTACGGTTAATTAGGAAAAAAGGGATTTTTTTCCGTAATTTGCCGATGAACTTCTAAAGGGTGTTTTTTATAGAGGTATAGAACTTTTAAATGGAATAAAACAAAGATGAATTTTTTAAATTGACATGAAATTTACTTTATTCGAAAGATAACCTTCTGGCATTATAATTTAAATATGACTTCTGGCATATGACCGCCACGGCTGGCTCGAACGTAGTCTAATCTGGAGGTCCAATTTTCGATGACTTTTTCCAACATTTGTGGCCGTATATCGGCAATAACGCGGCGAATGTTGTCCTCCAAGTGATCAATCGTTTCGGGCTTATCGGCGAAGACTAGCGACTTCACATATCCCCATAGAAAATAGTCTGGCGGCGTTAAGTCGCACGATCTTGGAGGCCAATTCACGGGTCCGAAACGTGAAACTATGCGGTTACCAAACGTTTCCTTCAATAAATCAATTGTGGCACGAGCTGTGTGACATGTTGCGCCGTCTTGTTGAAACCACAGCTCCTGCACATCATGGTTGTTCAACTGATGAACGAAAAAGTCAGTAATCATGGCTCTAGAGCGGTCACCATTGACTGCAACGTTCTGACCAGCATCGTTTTTAAAGAAGTACGGACCAATGATTCCACCAGCCCATAAAGCACACCAAACAGTCAGTTTTTCTGGATGTAACGGTGTCTCAACATACACTTGAGGATTATCATCACTCCAAATACGGCAGTTTTGTTTATTGACGTATCCATTCAAACAAAAGTGAGCTTCATCGCTAAACAAAATTCGCTTAATAAAAATCGGGATCAACGGCAATCTTGTTTTGGGCCCATTCACCGAATCTACGCCTTGCTAGGTGATCGTGTGGCTCAATTCTTGCACGAGTTGGATTTTGTAAGCACGCAAACCAAGATATTTCCACAAAATCTTCCATAAAGTGAATGGACACATATCCAATTCCTGTGCACGATGGCGGATAGACTGATTCGGGTCTTTCTCTACGCTACGCTCTACAGCAGCAATGACGTCTCTGTGGATGCGTATTATCATTTAGAGTAAACGTGGTACGAAAACGTTCCATAGTTAATCGAATTAATTGCTCTGATGGACGTAGTGCGCGATACGTATTTCGAACAGAACCATGATTTTCAAAATAAATTTGCACAATTTGGAAGCGTTGTTCAGGCGTCAGTCTATTCATGTTGAAATGCCAAACCAAACTAAACATAAATCACTTGACAGCTGACAAAATGGCCGCCAGTTAAAAAAGTGTTGCCAACTTAAAGTTCTATACCTCTATAAAAAACATCCCTTATTAAAAATATTTACATTTCAATCTTGAGAAAATTTTAAACTTTTTTTGCTTGACACTTGTTACTCTATCTTTGACAATAAAGCAGTAGGGAAGGTTATTTTTTTTTCTCATTTAAAGGCGTATAATTCTGTTTTGACCCAACAGAATTGAATGAACTTGGGCTTGTTAAAAAGAAATTTTCTTGATATATATTTTCCATGATAAATTATGTTTATGCGTTTTTAACACTGCTCGATACAGCAATAAACAATAAATGTGTTTCAGGATATACACATATTTTTGAATAAAAATAAGTTTGCTGAATATGTGGAATATATTTTTTTTAATTAGGTATAGTATACAGGGTGTCCGGAAAATACATATACGACTCTTGATGTCAAAATAGGTCGATTTATGACAAATTAATTATACTCGATACTGCTTTGTTGAGGCAATAGAAAACCTCAAACTTTTAAGAAAATATTGATTTTCCCAAATCTCTTGAAAACGTGGTAACCTAATTTGATGATTTTTGGTGCGTGGTATGTGGCGAATATGACGTTTTCTAGTGGTATAGCGACCGGCCAGCAGTTCTACGTTTTATTTAGTTTCAGGATGTGAGGCTGGTAGTTACGATTTGTCTGTAGCTAAATTGACTTGCACCGATATCAAAGAAATTTGCTGTAAGGCCTTAGTAACCAATTTAGAACTTGAGTTTATGGATCTACAAAAGGCATTTGATCCAGCAAATGAAAAATTAATCTTCTTCTTCTTCTTCTAGGTAGAACCAAGTTCTGTTATCTATACAATGCCTCATCGGTCCTCGTTTGAGGTCGAAATCCAGCTGTCTCTCCATCTTTTGGGGGGCCGTCCAGGCGGCCGTTTGGTGTTTGGTTTCTCTCTCATTACGGTTTTTGCTAGTCTGTCATCGTCCATTCGTTCCACGTGATCTCTCCACTACCTACGACGGTCTCGAACTCACTTCACAACATCCCCCACTCCGCTATCCTCGCGTATTTTTGCGTTTCTTATTCTATCTCTTAAACTTGTTCCCGTGATCATTCTCAGCGTTTTCATTTCTGTGGTTCTCATAATTTGTTTTGTCTTTGTGGTTTCATTTCTTGTTTCTGCGCCGTAGGTCAGTATCGGTCTTACACAGACCTTATAAATTCTTGCTTTGCTCTCAACCGTCATATATTTATTGTTCCAGATTATGTCTCTTAGTTGGCCTGATATCATGGCCGCTTTGTTGGCCTGTGTGCGTACTTCTTCCGTTACTACCCTGTTACTTGTTATATGTGCTCCTAGGTATTTAAACTTCCCAACCTGTTCGATATGTTTGTCATCAACCATTAGTTTGCATCTTACCGGTTCTTTTGCTATTACCATTGCTTTGGTTTTCTCCACAGATATCTTCATATTATACTGTTTGGCTGTTCGATTGAAATGGAAAAGCATTCTTTGTAAGTTGTCCTCGCTATCTGCTGTCAAGGCAACATCGTCTGCAAAGCATATAATCTGAACGGTGTTGTGTCCCATTGGGTACCCAATATTTGTGCTTTTTACCTCATCAATGATTTCGTCCATGATTGCATTGAAAAGTGTTGGACTTAGGCTATCACCCTGTCTTATTCCTATGGATAGAGGGATTTCCTCTGTTAGAGTGTTATTTGTTTTAATTACCATGGTGTTTTTGGAATTCAGTTCGTATATTGTGCGTATAATTAAAAAAATTAATATTTAATAAAAACAATAATAATATATACTAAAAGTAAGATTTTTGATACTTACCGAAAACCTTTCCTTCAATTTTTGACTCATGTTGGATTTGGCAAAATCATAAACGTATCTCAGTGCTTGGGGCATATTGAGAATATGAATTTCTTTGTGTCGCATTGGAAAGGATTGCTTAAATAAATAAAAAAGTACTGTTTATTTTTTTGAAATATATAGAAATATATAGTGTGGCTCAAAAAAAGTTTCACATCAAAATTTAAATGGAATGCCCTGAATATATTTAAATATTTTGAGATCGCGGGCCAAATAAGGCTAAATTGCTGTTATGTTTCATATATCCAAGAGTTTTTTTGATAAAATTATTACAATTTATTGATAATAAAAACCAACATTTGATTTTTATTATCATTAAAGCCAAAAAGGTTTTTTAAAAATTTTTTATCGTGTTTTATTTCATTTTAAAATTGTATACCTTTAAAAAAAACCGATATACAGGGCATTTCATTTTTAATTTTGGTGTGAAACTTTTTTTTTGAGTCACTCTATATACTTCACAATAATTTTAAAATATGGTTCCAGTAGACCTAAACATTGCTTTTTAAAAATATTTTCGTTCGCTATATATGAACCGACGGAATGGTGAGCCACACTATATATATATATATATATATATATATATATATATATATATATATATATATATATATATATATATATATATATGTATATATATATATATATATATATATATATATATATATATATATATATATATATATATATATGTATGTGTGTATAAATACATTACATAAGTCGTATTTTTTGTTTAAAAAAATTAAAAGTGGTTTCATTTACGATATATAAATCACCAAGGAGGGGCACTTCTTATTGTTCAAGGCATGCAATCTTCGAAGCACAACACAATTAACCAGTTTACAACAAGTAGCCCGGCAGAATCCCGCCATAAAACCTGTTAATTACGGCCAAATTAAAAGAAAGTGAGGGTATTTATTAAGGTCAGAAATCAAGTGATTTTTAATATAAGCGATTGAAATTTATTATCACCGAATTAAGTATATACTATATCTTTTTTATTGAGATTGGACAACAGAGTTTTCAGTTTTTGTACATTTTAAATGATACATCTATCTACATATACCATTATGTAAGGGGGTTTTTGGTTGTCCGGGATAAACAAAAAAACTACTCGATCAATTTCAATCAAATTTTTATCCGTATATCTCGGTATTAATGAGAATGTTTATAGACATATTTTATCTAGATAAAACATTAACAACAATAAAAAAAAAAGACAACCTTAAAAGTATGTTGGCTCTCCGCTAGGCGTTGGACACGTTGTGGTGTGCTTCACGCAACAACTTTTTCACGATTCTGTCTATTTATCATCAAGAGAACGTTCGTTGTCGTTATATATTTGATTATTATTCCGACGATATTATTTTCGAATTATTGAATATGAAACAATTATGATTGGTTTTTACTGAGTCATATGGATCATGAACAATTTTTACTTCTGTTTGATACATTCGACAAAAGTAGAACAACTAAGTGTGTTATTCCTTATAAATTAAAAAAAAAATATAACCTTGTGACACCTCGCTAATTTTGGTGTAATCTTGTCTTCACAATCTAAGTAATATTTCACAACTAAAAGTGCATTCAGCAGTATTTATTCTTACATATTACGACAAAAACATTATACACATTTAAGAAATACCGCAGCTAGAAGTATTACATTGATTTTTATTAAAATATTCATTATTATTTATTACTCGCGACACTGAAGCAATCAAACTTTCAACATAATTTCGAGAAGATTTGGTTAAACTCTGTTGATTGTTTATTTGAAAGTGAGATAGGTCCAGTGCTGTACAGCGTCGCTTCGCGCCAATAAACCATTTTCAAGCCTTGACCTATGAGTAAGTAAAAAATATCTTAGAGTTATACCTACCTCTCCCCATCGTATCAAAACAGCAAAATCTGTAACAGAAAAGAGAGTTAAAAATGATGAGTTGACTCCTCCTATATCACCAATGTGATTTACGCCAAGAATCTGGTTTTCTTCATCCGACAACAGTGTTTCGTATGTGATGCAATGTGCTCTGGCCATGTCCGTTCCGGTGTGTTTTTTAGGATCAAATTTACCTATAAAAAAATATAGGGAAAATCGTATGAGTTTATTAACATGAACACGTTTAAATCGATAACCTAACACACAAACTGACTGACATTATATATATATATATATATATATATATATATATATATATATATATATTATTTTCTTTTTATTTTGTCTTGTTTTGGGTTTAAGTTCAACAAAAAATCAAAAACAATTTGACGTTTCGCCCTTTATTTAAGGCATCTTCAAAAATTTTTTGTTTTTTTTTATTTATCGATCTTCCTAAAAATATTTCTTTTATAATAAAAACATTCATACACAAACATATTTACAATTTTAAAAAACAAGCAAACTCTAAACTCTTCTAAAAAAGTATTTAATTTTACCAGTACATACCTTGACATCTGGTTTAGTTATTAATAATGAAATGAAATTTTTATATCGTTTATTTAGGTACTTAGTGTGTTTTTTTATATTTTAAGAATGGACCAAAAAAAAACGAAAGAAAGCATACATTTAATTTTACGTTTAACAGGATATTCAATTTTTGATTTATTAACAGGATCGAATACTTAATATTTTTCTTTAAATTAGGCTGGTGTAAATGTGGCTCAAATTTCCTATATCCGTTATGTCGTTAACAGTGTTTTTATCTTTTTTAATTTCTATCATTTCCTTTATCTGCAATTTTTGATAATTCATATCTTTGTTTTTAATTATGGTATTGTTATAATCGAAGGTATATTTTTCATCCTGTGTGTGATCCCTTGCTCAAATTGTCTCAAAAAATATATAGGTATGAGGAGCCAATTGCTAAAGAACAGATTGAATGGCCATAAATATATGAAAAACGCCTCAACAGCATTAAACAAACACACACACAGGATGAAAAACATCCCTTCGATTATAACAATACCATAATTAAAAACAAAGATATGAATTATCAAAAATTGCAGATAATGGAAATGATTAAAAAAGATAAAAACACTATTAACGACAGAACGGATATAGGAAATTTGAGCCACATTTACACAAGGGCTAAGTTAAAGAAAAATATTAAGTATTCGATTTTTGAAAATTCCTTAAATAAAGGGCGAAACGTTTTTGATTTTTTATTAAATAAAGAACCTAAACCTAAGAAAAGACAAAATAAAAAGAAAATGATATAATCTATGGTTCAAGAATATATATATATATATATATATATATATATATATATATATATATATATATGGGACGTTCTTTGCCAAATCCATCACACCCTCTCCTGGAAACAACGCAGGGAGTTCTATGTTGGCTTATTTTGAAACTATACGTATGTAGTTCTTTTTTGGAAAAATCAAGATGACGGATCCGAAATGGCGCTTCAACAGAACAAACTTTTGAAAACGCAGAGAAAAACAATTCATAGAGCTTTTTGTGACGGCGATATATTGCGTTTTAACGCTCAGTTCGTAATATTTGGATACGTTAATCATGAATCTGGTATTAAAAAACCTACATTCAAAATGGCGGATCTAATATGTAAGCCAATAAACCACAAAGTACATATGATGGCTATGAAGAAAGGTAAAACCTACTTGAAAGTTCAATTACGGGGGTTTGTGATATCGTTGATTACAAAATATGCATTAGGATACCGAAATTTAAAATGGCGTATCCAATATGGCGGCTATTGATAATCGAAATGTTTATTTTGGCTACAAGGAAGGGTAAAACCAAGATAAAAGTGTACGTAGCAATGGGTTGTTTTACTTAAATCATTTTTGAATCATAATAAACATTTCGGTGAACAACGGCAGCCATATTGGATATGCTATTTTAAATTTTAATATTCTGATGCCAGGTTCGTAATTAGCAAAGTCATAAACCCCCGTAACCGAACTTTCAACTAGGTTGTACCCTTCTTTATGCCACAATGAGCATTTCAAGGATTATTGGCCTCCATATTGAATCCGCCATTTTGAATTTCGATATTCTGATAGCAGATTCGTGTTTAAGCCACCCAAATACTACGAACTCCTGAAATGGAATATTTTGCCGTCACAAAAAAAAACTATGAATTGTTTTTCTCTGCGTTGTCAATAGTTTGTTCTTTGAAAACGCCATATTGGATCTGCCATCTTGATTTTTTCAAAAAGGGCATGGTTTTAAAAAAAATTCAAAAGTACAGCTTCAAAATGAGCTCCATTGCGTCAACTTTTGGACATATATATATACTTCTATTTATCTGATGAACATAATACTTACTAACATCGTAGAGGACAACTCTTCTCCCTTTTAAATCTCGTATAGGACTCACATAGATATACCTAAAAAACAGAAATATTTATTTTCCTTGTTATCCCTTTCGAAAAAGAAGTAAAAGACTCTTTCTTTCATATAATCAACTCCATGGGGCTTAGAATCTGTAAAAGCCCAGTTACACTACTGAATTAGAAATTTTCCCATACATAATTTCTAAATAAAATGAAAGCGGTGTTTTCAGATTGTGCAATATTTCCTAGAAATGGTATAAGTATATTACTGTAATTAATCCTATATATAACTGTAAATTAATGCAAAGCAGTGTTTTCACATGTTGTTACTTTTCCTAAAAGTTCTATACAAACAACTTACCCATTGGAAATAAGCTCGTTAACTAGTGGCGCACTATAGTCCATTTCGTTAAAAATTTGGGGAAAGCGTTTTCGATAATTTAAGTATTTGAGAAAGGTTTGTT